>NW_022046079.1:0-16354 GCF_001654015.2 Drosophila navojoa | reverse complement strand
ACAAATAAATTCTCATAATATTGCCCACATTGCAGCGCAGTCGCTGCTTACTGCGCCGTTAGCAGAGCGTGGGCTTATGCATGCATATGGATCCATGTGTATGTATGTGTGCATTAAAGAAGTGTACAATGATTAGATCAGCTTGGAGGGTTCAGGGTAACTCGAGCAGTAAATTTTCGATTTGAATAGTAATATTCTTAATCTTAATATTACATAATATGTATTAAAAGTCCCTTTATGGAATTTGTAGTATTTTGGTAAAACTGTTAGATTAGAAAACGATTTTACTATTATCTTAATGCCATTGTCTATATGAGAAATTCATATGATCAACCTTAAAGCTACCGGGTACAGCGGGGCTACTGTCTATCATATTCTAAGGGATTCGGAGATCCATATCTCTTATCAAAATAGAGAATCGAGAATTGATGAACTCATTTTATGAAAATCATTGCCCTTGCACAAATTGTTGATCCCAAAAGTAGTGATTCAATTCAAATTTGTATTTAAGTGCCTTCGGAAACTGTATATAAATAATGTAAACAAGTACTGGCATCAAGAGAGCATACAAAGCATACAGCTGGTTGGCTGAGTAGCCAGATTCATTATTATTGGTTGCTCCTTACTTCGGAGAGAGATTTTCGCTAGCTTTTCTCCCACACTAAAGTTTTTTGGGAATTTAGCAGACCGGCTTGCAGAGCCAAAAGGAGAAAATGACTCAATATACTCGTGCACTTGGAAACACGCAATCAGTTCAACTTTCGAATGCCAGCCACGAATTTTCCAACTGCATTGTATTGTAATTCAAAACCCCTTACACAGGTCAACTGACAGCAGTTGGCGCCGTGCACCAACAACAACAACAACAACAAGAATAACTTCAGTGGGAGGTGCAACGGCAGCAATAACGAATGCAATTGGCAAATGCCAGAAAGAAAATAGTTTAAGTGCAAAATTTTACGCTTTATCGAATTACCCGCGGGTGCTTTAACTTACTGCCAAACTTTTGGAGGGGGCAGAAGTTGTGCAGCGCGAGCTGTGGATGGCCAACGGACTGAGGCGGGGCTCGTGGACTAGGTGTGCTCGCAATTTATGATTGTAAGGTGTTGCAATGGAAACTAAAAGCAGCTCTTCCCTTTCTTGGGTAAATTTGTTGTATTTTCTTACTGTCACCTAGACCATTTATTAAATGAGTTGGCAAAGCTAATCGAAGAGTTATGGTCGCAGCCGTGGAAGTGGAGAGAATTGTGAATTACTTGAGCTGTTCCTACAAGCATTCACGAGCTGCCTTGACCTGCATCCCAGACTTTTATACCTGCAGCTCGCTGCTGCGCTTTGTGTGGCCCAGCCCACGCCCATCTAGGACCCAAGATTGCACTCAGGGAGCATACGGCAATGGGCATGGACCAGAAGAGGTCAGAAAACCGGACCAATAAAAAAATAATTTATAACAAAGCGACACGAGGCGAGCGAGACTCGAGCCAGCCTCAAAAACGTGCAACTAAAATTGCCCAAAATGCTAAAGTAAGATTTATGCAAATCGGAAGTAAACATTAATCAAACTTTTTTTGGCCTGCGAAACTCCCCCAACAGTTTGCTGTTCCCGAGCCACTTGCTGTTGTTGTGGTGTGTGAATGGCAGGCCTAGAAAAACATGGCATACTTTGCGGCGCCAGCAGCCAGATTGCACGCCGTGGATTGCGGGTCAGAGATACTCGTGCAACGGGCGGAACTAAAGAAAGCACAGCAAAGAAAGAAGAAAACCGTCTGTAACTGGCCCTTCTTACTGCCCTTTTGTTGTTTTTTTAGCGTGAACTTCATAAATTACGACGTCATATGCCAAAAATAGTCGCACAACGGAATCTCATCGTCATTTATATTAAAACGTCATATCAACGGAACGTGTGCGTTCTCTTCAAACGCCAGAGTACGCCTCGCATAGAAATGTTTCAACTCAATGCCGGTGAGGCGCGTATTCCATGAATTTTCCATGAATCTTACTCTTCTATGACAGTTGTGTTTCTTAAAATAGTTTGCCAAACGTATAATAAGACTTGTGTATTTCAAAAACATAACTAGTACATTTAACTACAACACGAAGCTGGTGTTGGATCTACACCAGAACGTTTAGTCACCGATAGCCGAGTGAACTCTTCTGCGGTTGTGGGATGAATGCCGACAGTGTTAAGCAGCGTCTTAACAGTCAGGCCAGACTTCAGAGCGGCGGCAAATCCCTGAATAACCTCCCCAGCCACGGGCCCAATGTAGTGCAGTCCGAGAATCTTCTGGTCGCCAGACAGCTCGGCCACCACCTTGAGGTAGCAGTGGCGAAAACTCTTCTGCGGTATGAAGAATTCGGTGGGCTTGTAGTATCCGTGAAACACCTCTATATTATCAGCACCCAGCCTCTCGATAGCCATCTCCTCGGACATGCCCACGCAGGAGTACTCCAGTGGTGTGAATACAGTGGTGGCCACATCAGTGTAGTCCATCAGCTGTGTCGAGCCAGCGAAGAGGCGTCGCGCCAGCAGGCGACCAGCTAGAATAGCTACTGGAGTCAGCTCTGGCCGGCCGTAGATGATGTCGCCCACGGCAAAGATGTGGGGCACATTGGTGGCCTCTGTGTGATCGACAATGACCTTGTCGTTGTAGGTCTGCACACCAGCAGCGCCAAGGTTGAGGTCCCCGATTAGACCCTTTCGTCCAATTGCCCACAGGACCGTATCAAAGACGTCGCTCTCATCCGTCTGGGTCGTCGTGTTGCGATACTGAACAAGCAGCTTGCCTTCGGGCGTGCGGTCCACCCCCATAGGAATGGTGGTATTCAGGAAGCGTATGCCGCGCTCCGTCATCATGGCTGCCAGGAACTCGGACATTTGCCGATCGAAACCGCGCAGCACGATCGAGCGCACCATGACTGTGGGATCGTAGCCAAGACCCTTCAGGAAGCAGGCGCACTCGAGGCCCACGTAGCCAGCGCCGACGACTAAGGTGCGGCCTGGCTCCTTCTCGTAGCTGAATATGTCGTCGCTGGTGATGCCGAGCTCGAAGGCCCCCTTTATGGGCGGGTATCGTGGTCGGCCGCCCACTGCGATCACCACGTACTGAGCAGTCAGCTGCTTCAGCTCTCCTTGCTTCGTTTTGTACTGAATGGTGTGGGGATCCACAAAGCTACCTATGGAGTTCACATACTCCACTTTTTTGTCGCGCAAGTCCACGCGGGTCACCCAGTTGACGGACTTGATGTGGTTCTGCACGACCTTGACCAGCTTCTTCCAGTCAGGCTTAATGTCACGGTCGTCGACATTCCAGCCATAGGCGACGGCCTCGTGCACGGCTTCGCCTAGCAGAGAGGCCTGATGCATCAGCTTCTTGGGTATGCAACCCACATTTACACAGGTGCCGCCCACGCCCCACTTGGTACCAGCGGGCGTAGGCTTCACATAGTCGAGACATAGAACACGTGCGCCATACGCGACGGCCTCCTTGGCGCAGGCTAGACCGCCGGAGCCACCGCCCAGCACTACCAAATCGTAATCAAATTTAATTGCATTTCTCAACGAGCCAGCGCACCGCAAAAGCAGCACAGAGCGAGATGTGCCCGAGCTTCGCAGTGATTTCAGCAACATCATTTTCTGCTCCGTATATTAGTCCGTATTTATAATACTAAAACTTGACAATTTGTAGCAATGAAGCTGGGGAGCTGCCAACTAGACTGGTACAAGCCGACCTGGCCAGAGAATCAAAATGCGCTGCCAACTTGTTAGAGATCTGATTTATTTGACCTCATTAACCATGGCAGGGTTAAGGAAAATATTGAAAATCGTGCACACCGTTCAATATTCAGATATTTTCAGGTTTGACTGAAGACTAACACTATTTAATACCATTTATTAATTATATATATATAATTATATCTAGTTTTTTATTGTTCAGGAATCTCGTCGGCCAATAGGTATTCGAAGGGATATCAAGCCGACACGAAAGAATAAAGTAGAAGTGGGGAACTACCGATATTTGATGATAGTAACGTATTAACTTTCTGTAGTGGTCGATAGTATGTTTGAAGTTCACCAAGTAAAAAGAGCTGGACTACCAACCATATGCACTAAGCTTATAACATATTATATGGTTAGTCCTGGAACTTATCAGCCCTTTCTTACGATATCCGATTATTATCGATTATTGCATATCTAACTTATGGATATGTTCTTTAATTTTTGCGCAATTCCTCGCTGCCCAGAGGCCTGCACTTTGCAAATCCCTGTCGAGCCACTGGCCGGATGCGAATGCAGTGCGTCTGTGGGGCAATGTGTGTGGCCTGTGATACCAGTGATGTCCACATTGAATTTACAGAATGATTTATGCAGCTTGGCCTTGTTGGCGAATAAGGAAAGTCCCTGCTCTAAATCCTTATCCTGTAGGTTTGTCCTATGAATTTCAGTCAATGGCTTAGCAGGCACCATCAGGCGCTTCAGGTTATTTTCACTTCAAGCATCTTCTGGAAAATCAAGATATTCTGCGTGAGTTCTGCCTATCCTTTAAGCAAATAGACCGACCCTTAGCCGCATACGAATGTATGTATGTATAAGTACAAGTTCAGTGAAAATGGTGAAATGTCAGCTTCAATGATTTATGTTTCACCATGAACCATTTAGAGTTTCTGCTGGACGATGGTTAGAGGCCTTCCGCCGCCATTGCTCGGCCTGCCAAAGGACCAAACACCCATCTCCAATCAAGTAAATGGCGTTATGCTCTACTGCCTGAGCGACCGACTGCCTCTTGGCTGTGCATGGTTGTCCTAATTTCTAATCTAATATTTTTGCGTACGAGGAAAAAGTGGGACCGAAACAAGCCGAGAAAAATTCTTGGCCATGTCCGGTCCAGTGTCTACTTTGGGTATGATTTACTTTTGCGGTTTGTTTTTGGTGCGTTTAACCGCAAATATTTAATGGATTTATTTCGGGACTAGCAGCCCTCAGCTGCGATTCATTTGTAAATGTCTGTGGCCCTCACCGAGTGTGTGCGTATTTTGGCATATTTATTAGTTGAACCAAACGACCTAGAATTTCTAGTTGAAGTTGCAATGGCCGGTGCCACGCCGTGAATCGTACTCGCACCCTTAAGGTTAAAGCATTATCCTCTGACATATATTAGTGTATGCTTGTGTTTATGCGTCTTGGCCAAACGACCCAGTTAGGTGGACAAAGAGTAACTCTGGTCGAGGGCTGGAGCAGTTATTGCATACTTGTTACTTCCCCCCTCTCCTGCCACGCAGGCGTCCGTGATGCATCTTTATCGATTCGTAGATGAGCATCGAGTGAATGAGGTTCGTGAATGTGATGCTGCTTATGACAATGGCATAGGTCAGGGAGCTGATATCGTTAGACCACAATGACCAGATCAGCGTCAATTCAAAGGCCAAGAGACGCTCGAGCACGAATATGTTCCACATAATTACTAGGACAACCAGAAAGCCGAGTCTTCCACGCTGCGCGGAAGTAGATTACAATATAGGTTATAAGGGGAAATAGATGGGCCGAACTACCTGCATAGCATCTGGCAAGAGCGTCAAGGCATTGATCAAGTAATTCAGATACACCATACAGTCCGGGAACTCGTTGTGCTCCGTAGGCAGTTCTCTAGATGTCCTGAGGCCCCCGATTAGGGCCAACTGGTCCCAGGAAGAGGCCTGATCAGAGCGTCCTGCTTAAGGTTGGGTTAATTAGATTTCAGCTTCTGGTTAAGCTTACCATCTTTGATGCACACGACGCGCTGCATCGCCTGGGAGAGAAGTGTGTTATAGAAAAAGAGGTTTAAGGCTGGCATACGAAACATGACTTGGGCCTTTTATAATATTTGAAAGGAAGAATCATAGCCTACCAAAATTATTTAATCTTATTATATACGACCTTCTCTTTCTCTCTCTTTTCAGGTAAGTCGCAGACTGGGATGTGGAACGAGGAGCACGTGAGTGAAGCGCATGACGGGGGCATACTTGCATGATGCCAAACACTCTTATGAAAACAACGACTATTGCCAATGGCAACGCAACTCAAAAGATTTATTCTGAATTGCGAATGCGCAGCGTCTGCCGGCAGGCGTAATGTGCTGACAATTGTGGGATTGCAGCCTCTTAGGCAAACAAAACTTGGGCTATCTCGATAATTTCAACTTTAAAATGACCAGCCATACCGCGGCAGAACTTTCAAGAAGCTGTAAAAATGCAAAAGTTTGCCCAATAAACATTAGGGATAAGTTTCCTTGCAGCTCACCTTACGCTGCTCGGCAGGCCCCATCGTGGCGTAGGCATAGAACTGGAGCCTTCCCCCACCTGCCCAGCGACAAGCTTATCAAATTTTTACAACTTTTTCTCATGCTTTCTTTTTTTTCCCTCTCTGCCCTGTTTACTCTTGTGGCTGAGGATTTTTGTATTTAAAAAGTTCTCTTCTAGATCTTACGAAATTACTTAAAGCTGCTGCTACCCGAATCTGACAAATGGCCGATGAATTCATCAAATGTTAATTAAATTGCGCCCAATTAGTTTGATTCACTCAACTCCTCCCAGGCCCAAAGTCAGCCGGGTAACATCAAAAAGGTGTTGGCTCATGCCCCAGGCGCCGCTTAGCAAAAGTTAAGCAAAGGTCAAATGCGCCAAATGCCTAATTAACGCTTAATGAGTGACGGCGTCTGCCTTGATGACAAACTTTGCCTTCAACGCTCCAAGCAACTCGGGCAAGAGTTCAGCTCAAAAGCCAAACAATTGCCAATCAAAGTCCTCAACCCTATGCATAGGCATTGACAGCTATGAAGTGTGTTTCGAATCAGAATTGCAATTTTTTATTAAGAATTTGGGGATGTTCAAACAGAAAGTCAATCTTTTGATTGAATCGTTTATTTATTTGCATTGTTTCTTCGAATATTTCATATCAATTTATATTTCTTGCACAAATATTTAATTTAGTCTCCCTTTTAAGTCAGCTTTTCATTAGTTTATGTACGGTTGTGTGCGGTTTGTGGTTGTGTGGCTGTGTGGTTGTGCGGGACAACTTGTGCATACAACTTCTTGACCAAATTATAAAAAGTCTCTTTCGAGAGATTCGCTTTGTTTGCCAAGGCCTTTTCATAGCTTAAAACTATTTTGATGCTAACCTCTGGGCAGCAAATTTTTGTAATTACTTTGAAATAGGTCGACTCTGTCTTCTGCCTCAATATAATTCCAGCAAAGAGGTATTTTTTTTATATATTTATGCATTGCGAATTGAGATAATATAAAAAACAAAATAATATATAATTATTTTCCGTCAATTTGCAATCGTTAATACGATCATGAACTTGTTGGGCTATCTGCGCTGCACAACATAAGAGCCTGTCCATGCTATCGAATCCAATGTCAATCCACGGACGAACATTTTGCCCAATTTCACGACATGACCCAATGTGAGGCGAACCAGCAGAGACTGGATACAAAAAGAGTGTGAGTAGTGCATATTTTGCAGATATGAGCCAGCAGTGATAGCCATAATTAAAACCAAAGCAACCAAACAAATTTTGCGTATAGACAACGCAACAGACACACGCCCCCGCCGAGCTCGCCCGCCCCTGCAGCTGCTTAAAAACATGGCCGGCGTTTAATATTCCGCAATCATGCATGCGACATGTTAATCGGTATGTGGTTGAGTGTGTGTGTGTGTCCATGTGTGTGTGCGTTTGGGCATGTGGGTGTAAGTGTGTGGTGAAGTGCGAATTACAACACTTCCTGCTGGGCACAAAACTTAACTAAATGAACACATGTATCTGCTAGATTCGCCAGAGCATCACCTACATTCCAATGCTCCCATTTTATATACAGCTGCTGCTCCTGCAATGTCAATGTGCATGCCCGAATCGTCGAACGGAGAAAAACAAACATTTTCCATGAATTTTTCGTGCATGTGCAATGCAAAATTGCAATCTAATCAAGTTGAAAAGCCATACAATGCGTTTAATTGCTCGCAGCTGGCCGAGAGCTGAGAGGGGATATTGGGTCAAAGGGTTCCACAGTGGCTCGACCGACTGCGAATATCCAATCATGGACAATTATTTGCACAACCCAAATACAAAATTTTCGCATGCCTGATTCAACTTCGGTTACCCGCTCTCAATGCAATTTCTCTCATAAGCACGCCGCACGGCTGCTGAGTCGGTCTTTTGATTGGTTGGTCGGCTGGCGGTTAGTTGGCTCATGTGACAGGCTAACTGGAGGCTGCTAACTTGTTGATGTTGGCTTTGAAGTCTGCGTTGCGACAAGCCCAGCACACGTTGCAAGCTGACACATCTTGTGAATGTCTGGGGCTCATTGTGCTTTAAAAGTTTTATTGCATAAATATGTTTAGTCAAAAAGATTTTGCATGTTCTCAGCAGCAAACTGCAAAACTTTTTCATGTAATCGCCCCCCTTGAGCGCCTCCTGTGCGAGAGATCAAATGCTTTTCACATGTATCTGCGGCATTGGCTTCCCAATTGCTGCTAAGAGCCAATCTGCTGAACAGCTCGGCAGCATGGGCAGGTGTGCTGGCAGTGATGAATATTGTCTACGCAGGGCAGCCGAGCAGGCAAAGTTTCTTTGATTATCATGGCCGGAATTCATTTACAGACAATCAGTGCACAATCCTTTCGCATGATATAGGCTTAGCCTGTTCATTAGATTAACTCCAGGCGGAGGCGAAATTAAATGCTGTCTAAGACCTCAACTACAACGTTGCCATTTATTTGATGCGGCCCACAAAATAATAAATCGTATTATATGCACAAAATTTGGCTTAAGATCCATAAACGTATTTCACCATCGCAGCAAAGTCCCAAGGAAAAGGGCTTAGCTGCCACACACACACACACATACGCAGAAGGAATCGACGACTAATGTGTATAGACATACACACACACAGACGCACACATAAATATGATATACATGTGCACAATAAATCTAAGCCGATTTAATAAAAGGCATTAAAAAACATCTTTTTTTTTTTCAAATGAAAAATATAAAATCGGCACGAAGTCAGCAGGAAAATGGCCAGCAGCAGTAGCTTGGGACAGGACACACACTCAAGTTGATTGGAAAAGTGTCTGCGCTGGGAACGAGCCTTATCCGAGCCCTAAAATGAACAGTGAATGAATGGGGCCGAGAGGATAAAGTGAAGCCAGGTCCCTACATCAAACGGCAAAATGAAAATGGAGACAAGCCTAGAACTGACCGCTCACGCATGATTAAAAAGTCCAAGCTGGGTCGAAGTGCTTGGATACTCGGGCTTCCTTTCAAGTTGACTAAATGAGCATTCAAGCGTCTCAGATTATCAATATGCATGAATAGGAAGGGATGGTTCGACTCGGGCCCTTGACTGCCGAGTGACCAAATTGTACTTAAGTTCAATCGAAAGCAACACAGCCCAGATAATATGGGATAGCCGTATGAGACATGAGTCGATTATGTGAGGTGATTGCGAATCGCACTCCTCGTACAGCCGGGCCCTCGCCTGGGCGGCTGTCTGCTAAATAAAGCGATTTCTCGCTCATTTAAGCTGCATGGCAAACGGGGTAAGCGGAACTCCGGCTGATTGCAAAGCGCTGCCGGGTATCTGCCGCAGAATGGGTTCGGCCGTTATGCAACACTGCCAATGCCAATAAGCATGTCGCACAGACGCTCTGTCTCCTCGTCAGCGACTGCATCTGCATTTACATACATCTGCAGCTGTTTGACCCTCCACGACACAGCTCAGCCGTCGTCAGTCGGGGTATTTTCGGTGCTCCGGGCCTTGTCGCCGGGTCGTGGATGTGCGGGATGTTCGCTTCGCTGCGCTAATGCGCGGCACTTGCGAAATGCTTAAAAACTCAATTAAGTGATGAACGGCGACGGCAATTGAGCGACAGCAGCTTCAGAGCACAAAGGAATCGATCCTTGGTCGCATCAGACGGTGCTTAAGTAGCATCTCAAGCCGATAAATACAATTAGTCAAGATTCTGCTGCATCAGCAAGGCTATGAGGAGGCCCACGCATTGCAATCAAGAAACAAGTAAAAATGGGTAATATTTAGCATTTGAAGAACATTTTTTTTTTTTAATTTTCATCTTCAGGCGGGGAACCATTATGGTTATGTCTATCTAGTCTCATGAGATAAATTGAATTTCTTGAGTTTAGACATATAATGAAGATATGTACATAAATGTGAAACCTTTTTATACATGTATTAAAAATTGAGTTACTTCATTTAATTCATTGAGTAAATTTCAGAACTATCGATGGTGCAACCGATATCAGATACAGTCGAGTCTCGATAGCTTGTACCGAATCGAAAGTCGCGATAAATCGAACAAAAATCTCCTTAAAAAAGTCCTAGATAATTTTGGATTATCTGAATTACTGTGCAAATCGGAACAAAGTTGATCCCCTTGCCATTTCGAATTATCGGGACTCGATTGTTGCATTTTTTATTTATTTAATGGCAATACCATTGTTTATAATTGAAAACAAATTCTTATTATTGGCAGCTGTTGGCAATTGGCCGACTTCATCTGCATATTGTCAAACGAACTTCTGAATACATAGAAAATTGGCGGCCTCTAATTATGATTGATGCACTTTAAAGTTGTTGGCAAATTATTATTTGTGAAAGGTAAAGGAAGAACACCTAGCGCGATTCCTGTTGCCCCACGCTTAACTCAATTAGTCAACTTGAACGGGCTTCTGTTGCTGCTGTCGCTGTTGCTGTTGCTGCATGTTGCTGCTGGTCGTGACGTTGACGCTGCCATCGGTGCTCCATCCTGTCGGCTGGACCAACTGTTGCAACGAAATTACCGCAAAGTTTTCTGTTTGCTGCATAATTAAAATGTTTGAAAAGCTTTCGCCGAAACCAGGTAACAGCCAATGCAGACTAACTGCCCGAGCCACTCTTCAAGCTTGTGCACCTGTTCTGTACCTGGTTATAGGTCCGGTGCTGGTCCTGGCCTGGCCATGTCCCTGGCCAGCAAGCTATTATAAACCGGCGGTTATGCAGCGGCTGCAGTTTTTGCATGATTGACAAGCCAACAACCCGTGCGGAGTCAAAAAGCAAACGCTGCTGCTCCCGCGCTCCTGTGACTAATTCCTCCAGCCCGGCACCCGCCATAAAAACTTAGTCAAGGACATGCCAACGCATGTGCCGCTATCTGGCGCGGAATGCGGAAAATATTTAGCATTTAAACAGGCAGCTCCATATATTTGTTTTTGCACGAAATGCCACAAGTTTTTGATAATTAATTTCGCTGCCAAATTAGTGCAAATATGATCCTTAACAGCGCAATTAAAAGCGGGTCTCTTTTATTTTCAGCCATCATAAAGCGTGCCAATGTTGTGAGGTTCGGTTGGGGCGTATGGCAAGGAAATTGTTTCAAACATCATTAAAATTTTCTAGGCAGAGTATTTAACTTTTTTTTTGCGCAAGGTACAGCTAAGTACACTTCAAATAAGTCAATAAATCGTGGATGGGCCTATTAAAAAATTTTCTATGTCAACACAGCGTCTAGTTAGGACGACTAGAGATACTTGGAGAAATCCTGACTTAATCTACCTTTCCCAATTACCATTACCTGCTCAGCATAAATCAGTTTCATATTATTCCATAAAGTCAGAATGTCCCTCACATATTAATATATATACATATTCATATTAATATAATTTCATATTATTCATATAATTTTAACAAAAATCGAAACTGTATAAAAAATATATACCGACATTTTAAAAAAATTTTGAAGTCTCTAGCTCCTATTCTCTTGTGCAATCGACGCGTTCAAACATACGGACAGATGGACGGACAGACACACAGACGGACAGGGTTAAATCGACTCAGCTCGTCGCCCTGATCAAGAATATATACACTTTATGGGGTCTGCCACGCTTCCTTCTGCCTGTTACATACATTTTAGCAAAACCATTATACCCTGATTTCCCATTTTCAATGGGTTCAGGGTATAAAAACGAACAAAGGCTAGTTGAATGCAATTTGTTTTATCGTCAGTCCAGCTGGCGTGCCATGTGCGTCCGTATGTCTCTGCACGGTATCGCGCTACTGCCGGCATGTATCTCATAGCGCATCGTGCACTGATTTTTAGATAGTTGCACACATTCACATACACATACACACACCTGACCTGACCGCATCACATTAAACAATTAAAATAATTACGAACATCTCTCATAGGATTTGTGTCACTTTGGCGTGGGATTATTTACCGTTCTGAATGAGCACTACAGCGGGCTTAATAACTGCCATATCAAGTTGGTCAGCGTTTCAAAAATATATATCAAACAAGATTTTTGTTTTGGCTTTTGTCTGTAACTCTATTGCCTCCTAAACGGATTAATCAGACCTCAAATCATACACTATATAATAACTGCTCGAAAAGGTACAATATTTACTTGTAATTATAATATGCTTCTTCGATTTTTTTTGATCAATTTATCTATGGGATTTGCATAAGTTGAAATACATACAGCAGATCCGATTATACCGACGCTCTAGGGCGTGTATATACATATGTGTAACCATACAGGTTATTCACTGTAGGCGGAAGCAACTGGAAAGGGTATACGATTGTCACATTTGTTAATATCAATTTTTCCTGGTTTTATTGTTTGTTTGATTGCCTAACTGTCTGCATATTGCTGAATGTGTTTGTATGTGGTTTGCTCATTTGTGTCCGTCAGTGTGAGTCTCTGTGTGTGTATAGCGAATAAATTAAACTTTTAATTGACACAATATTTGTTGACCCATTTCCTTGAAATTTGTCTTCCGCTGCTAAAGACTGTTTTATAGCTAACATATTTCTCAAATCCATGAGCGTATATATTTTAATTTCGATTTATTAAAAGTATCAGATTTTATCCGTACTGTATGACTTTTCCAAACGCACACATTCATTTGAAGCAATAATGATTCTTTCTTGCTTCGTAAATGTATTTATTTTATTTAGTATTAACAATAGGCTAAGAGTTAAATAAAGCCATACTTTAATCTATGTATGTATTTATATTTGAACAATTTAGTAACGATTATATTTTAGATTATCATATTCTCATTTACAGCTCCAAAGGATTTTTGCGGACGACGCGTCGTTTTTATGCTATTGCAAACGGGAATTATATTCTTGATCAGGTCAACGAGCTGAGTCTTGTTCGTTTATTTCAATGCTCGTGTTTCTGTCATCGATTAAAACTAATTAGCAAAATCAGTAATATTATTACGTGTGTAATTTTGTGAATGCAGAAATAAAGCATAGAATGGCTCTTCGGGGGTTCAGGGTTATATGTTTAGTATTATAAGCTAATTTCAGTCCATACACAACGTAGGATGATATAGTTTTCTATAAGGTCGACATTTGACAAGCAGAGCGCCTAGAGCAGGTATGCAGTGGATAGGCCCAAAAGCTGAAATTGAAAATGCCCAAAGAAGCTATGAAAGCGAGCACAGCGCGGACAGCGCGGACAATACGTGTAATTGCTGTGGCTATCGCACTGTCATTTAAGCAATGCGCTCACAAATCTTCAGCAGTAAAGTTTGCTGCATCCTTAGATATTTTAATCCTTGGTCAGGATAGTTGCGGCAAATTAATCTGGCGAGTCCGGCCACTTTTAAACTAGAGCCGAGGGCTTAGCTGTGCCGAGGCTCGTGTACTAAAGCAGGGGGAAGGTGCGGTCTGTCTGTGTGCATTATTCGCCTAGGTAACGTGCAAATGCCTGATAATGGATTATTCCAAGTCATAAATGTAAATGCCGAGCAAACGCCGGCCGGCCAGCCCGCCCTCTTGCACTAAGCAGGCAGACAACTAACCAAAGTGCGAAGCCCCAGCGCCTTCTGCTCCCACCAGCCCACGCAAGCCCACGCTGGGCTGCCTGCAACAGCCATGCGATGACGCCATTTTGTTGCAACAGTAGCAACAGTTATGGACGCCATAAAAAAGACCATAGAGCAATGCGCCAAGCAGCGGCTGGCTGCTACCGAGGCAGCGCCAGGTTTTTATGGCCATGGCAAAGTCGCAACAACGAAGCGACGAAACAACGCAACAACGCGGCAACGGCAATGCAGTCAACAAAGACGCGTAAATTATTTTAGATTTACATTTCTGCATTTCATTTGCTCAGCTCAGCTCAACTTAGCTGTGCTCCCGGCTTCTGCTTGCCACCACCAGTCGCTCTTTCTGTGCTCCACTTGGGCACTGGACTCGCTGCTCGTGTCTGCCGTTTTTCACCGGAGGCGTTAAGCAAGACGGCGTGGCACATAATTTATGCAATTTTTATGATTATTCATTATGAGCATGAAAACACCATGGGCGACACGCGCTGATGGGAACGTTGAAAAACTTGTAATTATCACAGAATAAGTATATTTTCTAATAATAATCGAAGAACTAAATACAAGTTGAGGTGAATTTTAGAAAAAGTAAACGAATGAATTAATAAACTTCATTTGATTATATCATAAATCATTCGAGCAAGTTTCTATAAATTCCCATACTTGGGGAATGATTTTAAATTGAAAATGTGAAATTCATATTTTAATTTTTTTAATTTAATCTGACACCTATCCTTCTTCAGCTAACGCTCTCCATTTATTGCTCTCCGCTTTGTGGCTCGCTTGGAAACTTAGTCTGAGCCCACTGTTCAACATGGCATTTGTTTTACATTTATCGCGTTTCTTTGGTCTGGTCGTGGTCTGGCGGATGTGCAGCAAAACGTTGGCAGGACACTCGCATCTCATTGCCACAGCAGCAGCATCAAAAGCAACAGCAACAGTAGCAGCAGGAGCTGGACTCAGAAAACCCGCAGACCCACCAACAGCCACAACAAACGTCGTTCATATATTTTTCAAGTAATTAGCATTAATTTTGCCAACTGATAATCCCCGCGGCTTATGAAGCCATTGCATTATGAGTCACTCCGCCCGCTGGACCGATTCACTTTCTGCATTCCTCTGCCCTCGCCCCTTGGCCAGCTTCACTCACTGGCCATGTGGGCGACAAGAGTCCGACTCCAGCTCGTGCCGGAACCAGCTTGAACTGGACCTGCACTTGGTATTGGTATTGGGTCTGGGCTTTATCTGCGGGCACTTGCATGTTGTTGATTGCGTTATGGCTGAAGTTAATAACGTCATTTGCATCTTATATTAAGTGGCTCAGTGGATCTCTTGTAGCCACTTCCGGTAGCCAGTTAACCGTGCGCTAGAGCAGCTCCAGCTGGGGCCTAGTCTACATATACTACGATTAAGACTTACGTGAATTCGGCAAGCATTGACACAGATAGCTTGCTCAATGCACATAAAATATGAGACTAAACTGCCTCTCCTTCCTTGCCAGCATGGGGTATTAATTATTGTTCGACTCTCCATATTATTGGCTAGATTAGTGTATTTGTAGTTGTCTTTTTGCAGAGAACAACTTACCCACAAGAATTGTACAGCTTAAGTTGCAAGGACGAAAGATATTTTTAAGATTCAGGACTTCTCTTTCCCACTCGCAGTGGAGTAGAACGTCAATCTAATTGAAATTCTAGACAAAATCTTCCGCAAATTACCTTCATTGACAAAAATCTCTAATTCCACATTGGCCGTGGAGCGAGCTGAGGACAAACTTGAAGGCCACCCAGCAGCGAGAAAAGGGGATCTAGACAGCAGCAAAACCTGAAACCGAGAGCCCGACAAAGCAGATCCCGGGCGTAGGAAACGGAAGTGCTTCTATATATATGTATATGTATGTGTCTGTAAGATGTGTTTGTGTGACAATTGGGATCTCCACCTGCATCCCCATTGTGATGCTGTCAAAAAGGAGATGCGATAAGTAAAAGAAATAGGTAAATACTTTGCGGTTTTCCTCTGCGTCTTTGTCGCCATTGCGGTGATTATATTAGCTCCAACCGCGCTCCGCGCTCCACGTCCCATACACCATCCGCCACGCCACGGCTCCCCAGAGGCTGAATGCATTTTTCATAGCTGCAGCTCTGGCAGCTTTAGCGATTTAATTTAATCAACTGAAAGCGCATTTGCTGCTCTCTTCATTCACACACACATAATGCCACACACTCACATACACACACGTGTAATATGTATATATTTAAGCATAGATACAAACAGAAACACACTCACATTAGATATACTTTGCTATTTCCCTTGCAACTCTGTTGAATCTAAAATATCTTGAATTTCAGCACTCAACTAACCGTTGATTGCTGGAACCAACCCAGATGCGCTCGGTTCTTACTATTTCGACAGCTATCGAGCTCTGTGCCTCATAACAAGTAAGAAGACTCTAGTCGAGACTGCTCGACTAGGTGATACCCTGAACCCT
>NW_022046078.1:85924-97433 GCF_001654015.2 Drosophila navojoa | reverse complement strand
AAATTGTTTATTGTGTCAGCTCGCAAGCAACAGTTGACAGCAAAACAAAAACAAAAACAAAAAAAAGAAAAGAGACAAGGAAAACCAACTGAACAACATCAACAACAAAGGGAAAAACAAAATGTTTTCCACTTTGGCCCGAAGTGCAAATCCCCTGACAAAGCTAAAATTTAATTAGCAGCCAGCAAGCGGCGTTTGCAAATGAAATTACACACAAAAAGGAGGCGCCGCTGCGTTGCATGCAACCGATGCCCAAAACAAACGCCCCCAACACATACCCACACGCTCGCATGCCGTTACATACATGCATGTATGTAGGCAGCATTAAAATCCAGCCCCAGCTTCACACAGTGGCTTAACATTTTGCCACTTGGCAGCGCGACGCCCGGACTAAGCGAAATGCGAGAGAGAGAAAAAAGCGAATGGAAATAAAATACAATGACAACACATTCACATGCACACTCGCACACACACACATACGTACATACATGGGTGTAACACGACACGAGCGCCTTGTAACCCCAACAACAACATGTTTTGTACACTGTGAGAAATAGAGAAATGTTCTGCATTCGAATTGGATGAAAATAAGACATAATAAAAAGTTCGACAATTAAATGTGTAAACATGTTAATCCTGTAATAATAAATACGAAAAGATGAATAAAAAATAATAGCACATAGCATAAGTGGTTCTTGACAGTAAATAAAAATCAATTGTCCCTTGGACTGAAGTAAAATATTTATTTTAAGGCCTAAGTGAAATAACTTTCATTTTCATTTGAAGAACTTGCTTCAGACGTGTCCAATAAAGGCACTTATGATTTATTTCTATATTTTCAAAAGTATTATCTGCATTCAAATTAAAGATGAAAAGGAATTTGGAATCGAATTGAGTTGATTTTAAATGAGTGAGTTCATTTGGCATTTGAGAATTGTATTTAAAATATGAATCTGTTGTTAACTTAAGGAAATTATATTTATTTGATTCCATTAATATTCTGGCAAACATATTTAATCATTTTTAAAATATTTTTTTCGAATACGAAATCGATTCGCTCAGTGTAATCCTCGCGAGCTTTACAATAAACACGAAAATATAATTTGCAACATTTCGAGGCAGGCAGCAGGCGACGCGTTTCCGCAGCCACGTTGCAAGGTAGCAGGGGGGGAGCAGGGGACTGAAACGGGGCTGGTGGACAGGAATGCTGTTGTAACCGAAGTTAGTATAAGCCCGAGATGGGGCTTTTGGCTATGGCTATGGCTATGGCTATGGCTGCAAGTAACACTAATTACCTGGAACTAAATATGGCGCCGGATTTGGTGGCGGCAGCCAATACGTTGCCGTTATCGCCGGATACGACTGATGGCCATTTGTGGCCATGTTTGTGGGCTGCTGCGGGGGTGGCGAGTGCGGCGACATGCCGGAGCCACACAATTTGTTGTTGCTGTTGCTGCTGTTGCTGTTGCTATTGGGCTGGGCTGTTGCACATGTTGTTAGCGCTGTTTTGGCCGACAGAGGGCGCAGCTGCAGCTCACTAACATTGCCATTTCCGTTTCCGTTGATATTGGACGCTGAGAGGTTGCTGCTGCTGTTGTTGTTGTTGTTGTTGTTACTCTTGGTATTGTTGTTGTTGTTGTTGTTGGTGTTATTGTTTAAGCCATTGCTGCATTCCATGATATTTGTATTTGGATTTTTCATATTTATGGGCCGCTAGATGGCGCCGCACTCAAATACACTTACACACACACACCCACGGCGAGGGCAACTTGTTTTTATGAGCCTCTTGGGCTATATTAAAATGCACTGCTCTATTATATTGAAATTTATTTATATATTTGCATGTAATTTAAATGAACATGTTTTTCTCTACAATTAAAAAGTTCAACAAAAAATACCACAATTATTCACTGGTGTATAATTTGAGTTTCATTTGAAACAAACCAAACAAAAAACGGTCTATTCCATTTAGGTTTGGTTTTGTTTTTTTGTTTTTTTTTTTCAAATTTTTTTAATACGCAGCGCGTGCTGCAGCCTTATTATAATCATCATTATTATTATGGCCGCTTGCTGTCTTTGTCACACACTCAAGCAACCATATATATACATATATTGTTTTTTATTTTATGGTTTGCCATTTTTGTATAACCAATTAATTTGCCATATTGCACCGTTTGCTTTTGTAATATTGTATTTTATTTTTTTTTCTGCTCTTTCTTGACGATTGTTGTTATTTTTATTTATTTTGTTATTTGTTATTTACTTTCAATTTGCTGCATATCATCGCATCATATCGAGCGTTAATGTGCCAGCCATGTCATATGCCTGCATATAAACACACGCACACACACACACAGACACAATATTTGCTAGTGTTATTAAGCTTATTATGGCGATCACATAGCGTAGTTATTTGATTTTGCACTTAATGCCAGTTAGGATTCAGGTAATGAAATGATTTTCAGTCGCCCTTTCGCCGCAACAATTTTTATGTGCACTTTTTTCGTGCTGTTGCAATTCTCAAAATAGCAAAGCAGCTCATAAAATTTCAAATACGAAATTGAATATAAAAACCTATTTAACGAAACGCAGCGGCTGGGCAAATTGAACTTAACGGACCAAAGCGAATTTCACAAATGTCACAATTTAACCAGAGGCCACGCCTATTACCGAACTCACTCTATCTCTCTCTCGCGCTCTCTCTCTTTATACTATTGCTTTGTGACACCTGTCTGAAACTCTAATCAGCTTCAAATATAGCTGCTAAAAAATAAACGTCTGTGTTTATATAACACAGGCCTCGTTTATATGTACCCACGCTGATGGGGGCGCCGTTGGCCAAGGGGCGTGTCTACGGAACCTGAAACCTAAACTAAACAACTGTCGACATAACACAAAAAATGACTTGTGAAATTTTAAGCTTATTTATTTACAACAACAACAATGGACAACTATAACAAGTGAAGCCTCAGTTGATTTATTACCATGTGAAATTCTGCTTTAAGAAAAGAAAGCTGAATCGAACATAATATGCGATTTTAACAGTTCATAAAATTCAGCTTAGCAATAATATTTATTCTTCAGAATATAAAAGCTACGCTCAAAAATATTTATTGTTTAGGGGATTTTTTTACTCCATTTATTTGTTTAGCTTATTTGATGTCGATGTTGAGTGGAAGAATTTGTAAAGAATAATATATTTTTGAGAAATCAAATATGTGAGAATTTTTCAAATTAATAATGTAAATTCCACAAATAAAAAAGGGTATAAAAATCGTCAGTGGAAATTAGATTTTGAAAAAAAATAATTAACTTGGAAAATACATTGTAAGACCAAAAATTGAAATTATAAGAAATATGGGAATTTCATATGCAGATCTCAGCATTACCAAATCTTGAACTTCAACTCTTTCCTCAGCCTTCTCTTACTCCATGGGCAACATCTGACATACTCGATGGTCACATAAGGTTAATCAACCCAAAAGACTTTCATCAGAGTTCCCTAAAACCTCAAACATATCGAACTGTTCCGTTGACAATCGACTGTTATTGTTTGTCTTAAAAATAGCTAGATGCGTTCATTTCGATTTGCTTGTGGAAAATGAAACAAAGTATATTTTCATGTCAACTATATTTTCTATTGATTTTCGCTTCTCTTCTCGAGACTTTCCACAACTTGTCGAGCTTGTCTATTTTGAATTTCTGGCGGCCCAGCTAAATTGACGTTTGCCTGCCTGTCTATTGACAGACTGCTCTTGCTCTTTCTCTACATACATATATTGTTGTTGCTATTGTTGTTGTTGCTGCTGATGGACTATGTTGTTTGTACTTGGTCAACATGTAGACATAAATATGCGTAAATATACGAAACTTATATGCTTACATATATGCATGGATATGTATGTGTACAGGTACTATATAGCATGGAGCACTGAGAAGAAAGCACAAATATTGATGGAAATATTTGACAACTTTTGTGGCCTGAACCTTGTTAGATGCTAAGTTCATTGCGACACAACGTTGCAACATGCAAATGCAATTGAATTGCTGCTGCTGCTGCTGCTGCTACTGCAATCATGCACATTTATAATGGCATATAATGTGTGGCACATTGCAACACTGCTGCCAATCGACTGGTCTGTAATCATGTTTTTATTGTTTTGTTTTTCTTTTCATTATTTGTTACGCTTCGCTGCCGACTACCAATTTGTCAACTCGGTCAACACATGCGGCTCTAATTCCTAGTAACTTATTTTTTTTCTGCTGGCAATTGCTTGATTGCAACTAGAACTGATTAGCCCAATTAGTTAAGAACTTTGACCTTAACTAGCCCCATGTGGATATCATATGTGCTTAGCGCTCTTTGTACTCCATCTTGACTTTTGCTATCTGCTTAGCTAGATATTTTTCGCTTCATGCAGCGCATTTGAATGAGCACCACAATTATCGCATAAACTTCATAAACTTCACATTTACACTCTGAACCTTTTGGCTCATGTGCGGGTATCTGAAAGTTTTTAGAGCGTAAAGCAACGCATTTTCATTTTAAACTGACGTCTCTGAAGCATGTTAAAAATAATAATAATAATAATAAAGAAATAGATTACGATGGCAATCTAATTTAATGTATAGAGCCACAGTTGTCGCGTAAAGAGAGAGAGAGAGAGTGTGTGTGACAGAGAGGGTCAAAGAGAGAGAGAGAGAGAGAGAGAGAGAGAGAGTCTTGAAAATAAGATATGTGATATATGCATAAGTATATGAATGATAAATATTTAAATTATGGCGTATATATATATATGACCTATTCATATATCTATTATATTATTCAAGCAGATTAGTTAGGCAAATATTCTTCAAGTATAACTATTATTGTACAATAAAATTGTAATAATCAATCATAACTAAGCGATATATTACATATATATAAGAATAGTATAAAAGTATTCTATATATAGAAGTCAGTTTACTAGACAACAAGACCAAATATGAAGCTGATAACCTTGCAGATAGAAGTACTTGAAGAGATTCTAGTAAATGATATTTGGCTAATGAAATTGTTATTTATAAATATACATTAAAGGCGTGCATATCTTTTTAATCCCAATTTACTATATATATATATTTTATATCTTCTCTATCTATAGTTTGGCCAACTCTTCTTTCCTATATAAATATGTATTTTTTTTAAATACTATTAAAAGAGAAAAAGAAATATTTCTTGCTTGCTTTTTGCAGTGTTTTCAGCCAAATATTTGATGCCCTTAATTCTGCTTAAAGTGCACTGTCATAGCTGTTCATGTATGTTGGGATATACATAGATATGCTAGGAACATACATATATGCATATATATGTATATATATAGCATGTTTATAAGTATTTGTTTTTGGGTTGACGAGCTGTTGACATTTTGTATTTAATATGCCGCACACCTTTGTTGTAGTTGTTCTTGTTGCTGCCGTTTGAGAATTGACAACTGACAATTTCCGTTTGTTGCCGGGCAATACGCACTTGTTCCCCTCCCGGGCCACGACGTCAACTAACCCAACTGATTATTTTCAATTGGAATTTACTTTGCTTACGGCCAAGTGATTCATTTTCATGCTGACGCCAAGAAATCCATTACGTGATGTATTTATTTTTCTCCTCTCTCTCTCTTTCTTTCTCTTTCGCTTGCTCTTTGAGTTTGTGAACTATATATGCTTAAGAAAACATATATATATGTAGAAGACTGAGCGCTATTGCGTGGTTTATATCTATATGTTTTCAATTTAATGACACTTGTGCTAGTTGTTTGCCTGCGGCATCTTTTAATATTTGCACAAATGCGGCATTCGAGGCAGAGTCAACAAATTTTCTCCTATTGTACTCAAGTACATAGATATGAATATGTATGTACATATATATGGATATATGCAAAGGGTGCAGCTGACCTTGAGCTAGACTTTACGCACGTACGCTCAGGTACCAGATCGAACTCTCAGATCGTGAAGATGCCAGCACATCTGAAACCATTTATGATGACAGTGGTTTATCTATGTGTGAGGGTGTGGGTGTGTGTGTGTGAGTGTTTGGGGCACACCTCGAACAAACTGAAGCATTCAAGCGTTACGCCAACTGTATCGGAAATCGGTTTAACTTTTATACAATAATGTGGCATATATATATGTTTATATCTACACGGAGACAGCGAGAACTAGTGTTTGTATAGTTGGCTGGCTATTGTTCAGTGTAACGAATCAGCTGTTGTTGTGTCTGTATAGCAAATTTATGTAAATACATTCGACACGTTTCCCAATGCACATTCAGTTCAAGTAAATAGGGTTTATCAGCGGCTACAGTAATGGCTGCCTATGTGCTTGAATTCACCAAAAGTCCACTTTATATGCGCGAGGAGTTCAGCTTCAGTG
The DNA here is from genome assembly GCF_001654015.2 of Drosophila navojoa. The sequence continues at coordinate 91,025 of NW_022046078.1, read as the reverse complement.
TTAACTGCCTAAAACGGGTGGAAAAGTGGGAGTAACTACAAATAAGCGGCTGATACAGTGGTAACTGCTTACGTAAGCTGCAGTCAAAGTCGATTTAATAGAATTTTAAAAGCCAGCGAACGAATGATTTATGACAAGGGCGGGCATAGTACAGTGTTCACTGTGTGCAATAAGCTAAAAGTAAATAATTTTTGAAGTACAATAATGGACAGTAATTACTGCGTATGAGACACTAGACTTAGAGGCATATCTCGATGTTACAGCTTCACTGTAGTTCACGGTAACTATTCATATATAAAACTAATGAGCACGTGCTAATCGGGCTTCACTGTATATCTTGATGTTCCCACTTCCATTTAGAGCAACATTTATATTACAGCAAAGGGATGGCTAGACTAGAAGTCTATAGACAAGCTTCACTGTTCTTTAGAACTGCAGTTCCACACATTTATTTAGAGCAACAACAACGACAACTGGCTGCATGGCTGATATTGCAATTCAATTGGTTAACAAATTGTATCTTTCAGATACGTAGATACGTAGAGATAGATACATTTTGACACTCTCCGTTGAGGCAGACGCGCGTGCGCAACTTGAGGCGAACTGCAGCCGCAGCTTGAGCTATCTGCAAATGTATCTATGAGATACAGATATGCTGTGCAGCATTCTATGCCGAACACCGAACACCGAAGACCGACGGCCGAAGAAACGTAAACGAAAACGAAAAGCGCAAAGCGAAAAACAAAGAAAAACGCGACTGATTGCTGGGCGATTGAGTGACAAACTGCTTGCGTCGCTTATTTTGTCGCTGCTGTTTTGCGCTGTCGTGCGGTTTATTTTACTTTACTTGATTTTTTTCCACATTTTTATTTATTTATTTATTTTGTAGGTTTTTTTTTGTTTCTTTAGCTTTTTTGTTTTGTCTCAGTCGTAGTTGTAGCACATGCGAGTATGTGTGTGTGTGTGTGTGTACTTTAGCCATTGTGTACTCAGTTCACGATGTGCCCAACCGCATGGCGAGGCAGTCGAATACGAATACGAATACGAAATTATCATTATTATCGTTGCCTTTTAGTTTTTGGCATTTTTCGTTTCAGTTAAATGGCATTTGCGACTAAATGAAAAACCCAAACACACACACACAACCCAGAAATCACACCAAACAAACAGATAAACACACACACACACACTCTAAATGCCAATCCAATTTAATTTTGCAATACTCTAGAGATAAAATACTCAACTATTAATAAAAACTAAATGAAATCGATCTAAAATTATATTTCAATTGAATAAATGTTTAGTTGATCAAAATTATAAATATATACATATCCATATATCTGCATATTAATAACTATTTCTTGCACAAAGATTTAACTTTGCGAAATTTTCCATGAATTTTCTAAAACAATTTTCGTTTATTTGTTTTGTTCCATGTGGATAAATAGTTTTATTTCCATGTAGTTTAAGCGACGTGACATAGCTTTCAATTTCAGTTTAATGCCCGCCTTGTCGTCAAGTGTATCTAAGCCATAAATTGGGGGACTCATCAAGTGACGCGTGCTAAGCAGCGCTGATCATAGCCGCCACCTGATCACGAGTATCTCATAGATACACACAAACACACAGGCAAGCATACACAGAGTGTAGCTTCGAGTAATTTTTGTTATACTACGGCTGATGGTGGAAATTGTTAAAAGAGTGGGTATTTCGGTTTTCTGGAAATTCGAATGATTCTATTATGTAGAGATATATATTCTGCCATCTACATTCTAGATGCTTTAGAGACTAGAGAATTTTAATAGTAGTTTCATTACTCAAACCATCTCTGGTCTTTCACTTCTTAACAATTGTGCTCTTATAGATTGTCTGTAATCTCATTTCCACACTTAACTTCAGTACCCTTTACAGGGTATCTGCTACTCTATCAGCGCCGTCTACAGAACATTGGCGTGCTTTTGTTTCGGAGTTTTGCGTTTGCCAATGCATTTGCATTGACTCTACTAAACTGATAAAAATCAGCCATATATATTATATAATATACGCTTTATGTATATATTCATATATATCTAAGTTGGCTTATATACTTGTGCCGGGACTACCTGACTTTGGATGTTGGCATTGCGAACGCCGGTCTCTGGTCTCGCACATTATGTTTGTTTATTTATTATTGTTTCGCGTTTCAGAGCCGGCGACAGTTGTTTAATTTATCAGTTAACAGCTTTGTGGCTTTGCAGTCATACGCTAAAAGCTTCAGTTGCTTCCACTCTCGATCGTATTTCAGCGGATTTATTTATTTTTTTTTTTGCTGTTTTCTGTATGTGAGCTTAAAAAAAAAACTGAGCCCAATTGTGAGTACCTTAAAAGTAGTCTTTGCCCTTATCGCTGGAATTAGAAACGACAGAAAAAGACCCGAAAGGAAATACTAGAAGCGTCTAAGACCGTAGTGAGAGACCAGCTGTGGTTGTGGCTGTGTCTGGGGCTGTGGCTGTGGCGGTGGCTGCGGCTGTGGTTGAGGTTCAGGTTTTGGGTACGCTCGCAGCGCTTATCTCGACAAGAAATTTAATTAAAATAAAACCATATGCCGCAATTGAAACGCCCCCTAATTACCAGGGACGCCTCAACGATAGACGCAGATACACAAACACATATAGATACAGATACAGATACATGGGCTATGGGCTACTGGGGATAAAAATGCAAACAGACGCCCGCAACAAAGCACTTGAAAAGGCTGAGAAAGGGAGGGGGTGCTGGCGAGAAGGGGGTGTGGAACACAAAAAAAAAAAATAAATAATAATAATATGCGGCATATTGAAACAGACGCAAAACCATTTTCGATAATTGAAAATAATAATTAAAATTCTCTGATTGAGGCGCATTCGCTTTTTGTTGTGCATCACAACAACTGACGTCCACAATTGGAGTGAAAGAAGCTATAAAAAGCAACAACAGCAATAACAACAACAACAATCGACAACAATCGACTTGCAGCTAACATACACAACAATTTGTTATTCAATGTTGAGTTTCAGGAAATGGGGTATATCGCAGTTGATAGACTCTGAACTTGGTAACTCAGACAGTTCTTAGCTCGAATTTCGTTAAACCTCAATTTGTTTACATTATATTACAGTCGATAGTTTAAGCAGCTGTCTATGCAGATCTAGTTCCAGGAATACTGGTTGCAAAGCATTCATTAGAATAATTGAAATTGATCAATATAGATTATTATTATTTGGAAATTGGGAAAAATCTAGAAATGTGTCTGATCTCTTATTTACAAAATATTTATAAATTGTACAGCAATAAGAGTTAATATTCCTCTTATTATATAATCTATTATTTATTTTTATTTTTTATTATTATTTTTTTTTATTACATTACTATAATGTATGCATCATAGTGTGGCACTTCTATCTCAGATCTCAAATATAAGTATTTTAAAACTTTTATATATTTTCTGCGACGCTTCTGAGTGCCAAATTTCTTGTCAGATCTCAAATTTGACATAAATCAAACCGAAAAATATTATTTTAAAATCTGTTATGTTATTACATACCCATAAATTAAAATTAATTTAAAAATGAGCAAAAATTAAAAAAAGAGTATATATATATATATATGTTTTAATCAATTTGCCATTTAACTAAAATCCTAGCAACCTCAAACGAAGAGCTGCTTACAGGGTAGCTGCAATGCTAGCAAGCTTGTCTCAAGCTCCCATTTTTCTCCACATTTTAATATGCAAAACTTGTCGCCTGCCTGGAGAATTGTATTGCTGTTGTTGCTGCTTCTTCTTTCAGTCAGTTTTTTCTTTGGTTTTTCCAATTCTTTTTGCTTTCGTCTCTTTGTCTTTTGTAGAGGCAAAGCCCGTTAGCCGTATTTGTGTCTTGTGTCCAGGCCATAGAAGTCATCGTTATGGTGTCCCCCAAGTGCGCCTGGCTTTGTTCAGTCTCCACCCCAGCCCAACCTCTGCCACCGCCTCTGGCTCTGCCTAGCTCCCGCTCGTTGGTTTTTTAGAATTTATGAGCGTTCTGCATTTGGGATTCCAAGTGCGTGATTTCTTCAATTAAATGCCCCAAAGTCTTTGGCTCTCATTGCAAGCAGCCGGCGGCAGTCCGAGTCGCAGCACTTGTTGAATGGCATTGCACAATCATGTGGCAATGTCTTTGACTCTGCGCAGCCCTTCCCCCCAGCGGCCCCCTTTAGAAAATGATGTATGTTAAGCATGCTCGTTTGTGGAGGGCGACAGTTCACAGCATTGTCTGCGCCATTCTAAGACTCTTTTGGACAATACTTGTGGTTCAAGCATAGCATTCAGCATAATTCTCAAACAATGACAATAGTTCAGTCAATAGCATAGCTGTGAATGCCAGAGAATATAATAGAATAGAATGGCATTCAGTTGTTTGCAATTATGGTTAAGAAATTACTTTGCCAACTTGTGCAATAACAAATTATTCACAATTGAAGTTGAAGTTGAAGTTGGGCAAGTAAAACGGAAATGGGAAAATTTGACTAATTACTCAAAGAGAATTCTCCTATCAGTATTTAGATTTAGGCTTAGGCAGGAAAGAGCACTCAATAACTTGGGCACTTAACGACACAAGAGACGGGAAACGCTAGCAGATAAAAAAGTATTTAAAAACTATTTGAAAGGTTTTCTATTATTATAGGTGAACGTTGATATATAATAAACTTCTCAATGTGTATTGTTCCTATATACTTCTACGCTTGTGAACTTTTCTCAACTTGTTGTCAGTTAAGAGACTTCATGTTCCAATAAATGTAATTTCTAGAGCTTTGTGTTTCAGTTTTGTCTTCAAGCGATATTTCATTAGCTTTTGCTACGCACGGCAATTATGCGCATATTTCAATATAGGCGCAGCTCAAGCGTGCTGCATGTGAGTGTGTGTGTGTGTGTCTTGTGCCACATGACAAACTGCAGCTGCAACAAGGCGAAAACGCACTTGCAACACGCAATGCAGCGTTAAAAAACAATTTCTCCATTTGGTGGCATTCCACAGATGCTTTTAGCAATGGCTCGATGCGGGCCACGCAAGCGCAACTAGAATCACACATAGACACAGATACATAT
>NW_022046078.1:60591-77410 GCF_001654015.2 Drosophila navojoa | reverse complement strand
TATAAATCGATCGATGATAGTTTATTTATTAATGGCTTTGCTGCACGCCTCAAGCCTCTACAACTCAGCGTCGGTGGTAATCGCCTTACGCTACCTTCACTCTTACTCAACGTGTATTAAGCTTGGCCACAAACAACTCTTATGCTGCCATAAGCCTAATCTGGTCATATGAAGAAGATGGAGAGGGAGAAGGAAAAGTAGATGCAGAAGGAGAAGTGCCGGAGTCGCAACTATAAGTATATCCGATCATTGAGAGGCAACAGCACGCCTGGCCATAAATATGCATAATACAATTTCAACTTTTCATAAAAGTTTGCAAGCAAATGCCCAAATTATTCAAATACCCAATAGAATTAATCCAGCTCGATGTGTGTGCGTGCGTGTGTGTGTCTGTGTGCGTGTGTGTGTGGCAATTATGGCCAATTACCATCGAGGCTGGCAGAGAGAGAGAGAGAGAGAGAGAGAGAGAGAGAGAGAGAGAGAGAGAAAAAAAGTTGAGAGTCAACACCCGGTCTGGAGCGTGGAAGGTGTTAGCCCTAATGTTGTTGTGTGCGCTCGCCATAATCGTATTACTTGATGTTAATGTAAGGCCCCGCACCTGGCTTAAAAGGGTGCGCTTCGGAATTTACGGGCGTTGTTAAAAATCATTGAGAGGGAGCCAGAGAAAGAGAAGGAGAAGGAATAGGGGAGAGATGGAAAGAGGAGAAGAGATGTGGCGAGGTCCACCCCTAGGGCCCCGCTCGCCAATTAATCCGCACATTTATATGCGTGCACTCACCTCGGCTAATCGATGTGACCTTATCTCGCAGCACATTCAGCGTGTGGACCCGTCCGAACTGCTCGAACAGGCGTCGCAATTTGAGCTCATCCCATGTCTTGGGTATCTGCCCCACAAACATTTTAATGTTGTCCGCATCCGGCTGATCCTTGGCCAGCTCCGTATCGCCAGCAGTTGTGGTATCCATGGCATCCGTTGCCTCGCATTTAATGGCGGGCAGAGAGTCCGCCGGCTGCGTCTCCGTCTCAGCGCCATGCGAGTCGCTGCAAAAGCCACAAAAATATAGTCATTATAAATCAGGCAATTTTCACACACACACATACACATTCATAGCTATAGAAGTTGCTGGCCAAAAAAAGTTTGCTCGGTAATTCCATTGAACTTTTATGGCCAACATATTGAACATGGCTAAAACAAAGCTTTGCTTCTACCCACTCGTTTGCTCTGTGTTTGCTAACTTCATTTGCTAATGACAATAAAAAACAACAAGCTGGACAACAATGCTTGGCGAGGCGTGAATGGGAGCTCGATATGTGTGGGCGTAGCCAAAGAGAAAGGAAGAGGGACAGAACGAGAGAGAGATAGAGATGGCAAAGCTGCGCAGTGCATAAAATACAAATACTAATTGTTATTAGCAAACTAATCTAATCTAAAAAGTTGTAAACGTTTTTACTTTGTTTCTCTGTGGCTGACCACCACCCGCGCCTTAATGTGTATGTGTGTGTGTGTGTGTCCATTGAATGGTCCATTTGTGGCTTCACTTGGTTACTTCACTTCGAGTTTTTGTATGTTTCGCTCTCTCTATATTTTGGGGTTTTATTGGGTGTTGTTGATGGCCACACAAAATTGACTTTTGCTTGATGTCAACAGCAACGGCCACAATAACAATACCAACAACAACAACAACAACAGCAATAATAGCAACAACGCAATTAGCCACAACAAACACATAAACAAGCTGCTTTAGCAAATAAGCTAAAGTTGTCCAGCAGTCGAAGCAATAAATTTGAAATCTAATTGGTTTTCAGTTTTATTGAAGAAAATTCCAAGTGGATTGGATATTTAGGGGTAATAATTCTCAATGGATATTCACAGAAAGGGGTATATTTATAAAATAAGTTAGTTTTAATAATGAATACGGTAAAATTATATTAGCTCAAGTTGATGTAATAAAAATTAAGTCAATAAAAATACACAAAAAAAAGCAAAAAAAATAAATAAATAAATAAATATAAATAAATAAAAAAGATTAATTTAAGCAATATTTTCTCGTGAATAAAAATTTGTATAAATTCATTTTCATTAAATTCTTCTTTTTTATACATATGTATATCCATCATATTAAAAACTTATTTATATTAAAAATGAATTAAATAAAGTTTATTTATTTTTTAAATTTTATATTTTTTTGCTTTCATTGGCTTCTCTTTTATTATATCAATCTCAACTAAGCTTAATAAAGCTCTCAATGATATTTTGGGTCAACATTCGTTATTCTGATATTTTGTGTATTTAGGAAATCTAAAAGTCTTGGGCCTAACCTCTCTCTATCTCTCCGGCAACCCTCCGCAGCTGCTAAATGAATTAAGCTATTCGCCATTCCGGATATTATCCAATTCAGATGCTATCTAGCTTAATTTTGCTTTCAGGCGCGCAGCATTTATGAACCTGCTGCCAGCGGAATTTACGAGCTGAATGAAGCTCTCCAAGGATGTCAGCAGGCACGCCTACTTTCTTATATTTATTGAGCGCGACAATGCCCGAGGGCGGCAAATGACAAAACGAACTTAATCTATTAGAGGCGGAGCGTGTCGCTGCCAAATAGGCTAGTGTCAAGGTGATAAATATTGCCCACAAGTCAAATGCAAAGTAGGCCAATGGGCGGGCCAAGCAGCAGCGGCAGCGCAGCCAACTGGGTATCAAAGCTGGCCCGGCCTGGCAGGCATAAATTAAAATCTGCGCCCAGCACGCAATTTTCTGTTGCCTACTTTTCGGGGCGCGCGCTTTAAATAAGAACGCTCAGCGAACAGGGGTGGCAGCTGGGGCAGGAGGGGGCCTACAGGTGCGCGACAGGTGTCGCTGTTGCCCCGCAGGCAATTATTTCGCTTTCAAAGTCGCACTGCCGCCTGGGGAATCCATCAGAGAGTCAGCGGCGCGCAATGGCTGCTCTCGTGGGAGCTGCGATGCGACGAGGGCAGCCAGCAACGGCAGCAACTGTTGCCGGCTTGAGTAGTTGCTGGCAGCGACTTGCGTCTTCGGCTCGCTGGTTTTCTTCGCATTACTAATTCAGTTTCATTTAAATGCGCCGCAGCTTAATGAGAAAATTGCCTGCGGTGGGCGCGCACTGGGATTTGCTTGAGCTTAGGCCGGGCAGGTGTTGGATTGCTGTGGCTCGATTTGAGTGAAATGTTTTCTGCTGCAGGCTGCTGCCACATGCGTTGCCATTCAAGTGAATGCGACGGCGGCTGGTGCTGCTGCTGCTCCTGCTGCTTTTCCTATCTATGCAGCGCCCTTTTTGCCACGCCCACGCCACGTCAATGCTGGCGCCGACAAAGCCGTGACGCGGCACTTAATTTATGATGGCAGTTTGTTATGTCGCGCCTGTCACAACAAAAACAAACAGTTCACGGCGCAAGATAGAGGACGCTAGTGACACAGAGAGACTCGCCGAGGCGGCAGGATAACAGTCAAGTGGCAGGAGTGGGCGATTGCAGCAAGGCGCATAAAAATGACCCAACATAAATTTAATATTCTTGCTTTATTATTTAATGGCAGCGCAACACGCTGTAGTAAAATGCCAACAGAGAGAGAGAGAGAGAGGGAAATGAGAGTGAGTGAGAGAGAGAGTGAGTGATAGGGAATAGCAGTTTCCCACTGGGGGCTGCAGCTATGCTCTATCTGCATTACAGCTTGTCACGTTGTCTTATCAACCACCACATCATCATTGTCGTAATCAGCATCATCATCATCATCATCATCATCGGCGGCGGTGCAGATAATGTAATGTTTTAATTAGCAGCGGCTGTCAATGATCATTAGCCGGGATGACGCTGCGACCTGCCCCCATTTGCCAATTAATAAACTTAATGCAATGCCAATTATCGTTAGTCAGCAGCGACCAAAGACTCTTCACTCGGCACGTTGTCACTTATTTTAATTGAATCGAGTCGATTCGATTCGCTGCGCTCTGTGGGCCACCCGCTCAAAAATGCCTGCCAACCAAATGGACAGCTGACTTCAGCTGCTGCCCCGGCTGCCTCCTGCCTCTGGTTTCCTCTATTTCTTTCTTCTACTTATAATTTCCGGGCAAAGGAACTTGTCGTAATGGGAAATGATGCAGCGGGCCATGGCATAACAATTTGAAATTCGATAGCGTCGACGGTTTTGGATATTTTGCAGAAAGGAAATTGAAATTTATATCTATCTAGCTAATATGCAAATTGATAAGAAATTAGCTAAATTATTGAAGTTTCGGAATGCAGCGCGCGAAGCGCTGATGTTTCCTTTTACGAAATGGACCAGAGCTGGAGTGAGCGGAGATGCAACCATTTTCAGCTCGTAGCATAATTGGGTAAGAGAAGAGCTCTTAATATTTGATGAGTGCTAATGGCAACCACTCGAAAAGTTGTGTATAAGCCGAGTGTTTACAAACCGAATGCAGCCGAGTCAACACTTTAGAGATAATGGCTTGATTTATAACAATTAAAATAGCCTTATCAAATCAATCAAACATCTAAAGAGTTTACTTCATAAATACGAATAGTAGAAATTTACAAGTTATGAGATAAGATCAGATAAGTATCCTGTCAGCTTGCAAACAACATAAGCTAGCTCTTTAAAATATTGATGTATTTAATTGTAATGGCAGATTTTATTTCGTAAATATATATTTTGAATGATATTAATAAAATGGGGCTCAACAATCATGGATATATTTAAAGGAGATATTTTATAGCTTGCAAAGCAGGTTCCGCTATAGTAGCTCTTGAAGGTGGTGGCGTCTAAGACATCTACTAGGTCTAGAGCGGGGGCTAGCAAATCCCTACAAAGCTAGTCTTTTGAAGATATTTTTTATTTTTATTTTTATTTTATTGTTTATGCACCAATTACTTTTTAACAGCTTGATCCTACAATCGAGAGACCCCAAACTTCTGTATATGCAATGGAAATACCAATGTTGAATGAACAAGTTAGATCTCTCATCTATCAGGGATTGCAAACCCTTTACTAAATGTGGTACAAGTCTAATACTTTTGTATTAACTTCCGACAGTCCAACTCTGCCATTTCCTACTTTAGCTGCACATTACGAAACTCTAATGCACTTTCGTACTGCTCGCTAAATATGAATTCCTATAGCCTACTTTAAAGAGCTCGCCGACTAAATAGATAAAGCTCGCGTTAAGCCAGGCGAGGAGACCAAAACAAACAAATCATTCGAATGCAATTTGCAGTCATTAGGCGAAAAAAAGTAAAGTAACGCAACCGAATGGAGGCGGTGCAGGGTAGGCGTGACTCACCAATTTGTGGTGCCGCTGGCGCTCTGGTCGGCTAATGAAGTTCTGGAATTAATGCTGGAATTTAGCAGCGTCGATGTTGCAGTCGCTGATGCTGCTGTTGCTGTTGGTGCTGCTGCGGTTGCAGCTGCTGCTGCTTGCGTTGGCTCTGCTGCTGCTGCTGCTGTTGCAGTTGGTGTTGCTGCTGCTGCGGCTGGTAGGACGGCAGCGGCTGCATTTGCATTGGAATTTATTTGGTTTTGCAAAAGTGTTTCGAACAATGTTGTCGACATGCCGACGCCAACGCCGCCAGCAGTTTTGGTCATTGTCGTTGCTGTTGCTGCTGCTGCTGTTGCTGTTGGTATGCTGCTGCTGGGCCGCAAATATGGATGGAAACTTTTCGCAGCACCTGTAAAAGTTGTTGCCGTCGCAATGGCGCCCGTGGCAGGCGTTAGATTTTCTAAATACTTTACTGGTTGCTGCTGCTGTTGCTGGTGTTGTTGCTGTTGCAAGTTGTTATTGTTATTGCTATTTAAATTGTTAATGTTGTTGCTGCCGTTATAGAGACTGCTGCCATTGGCCATACCATTAGCGACAAGTGCAACAGGTGCTGTTGTTAGCATTGTTGTTGCTGTTGTTGTTGCTGCTTCTGTCGATGTTGTTGTTGTTGTTGCTGCTGTAGTTGTGTCTGTTGCTAGCGCAGCAGTTGCCACTGTGCCGCTTGTTGCTGTTGTTGTTGGAATGCCGCTTAGTTTGTCCGTGCGTTGTTTCAAAGATTGCAACATCATTTGTTTTATTTCACCTTTTTATTATTACTGCTCTCTCCCTCTCTCCGATTCTCTCTCTCTCTCTCTCACTCTCGCACACTTTGTAGTTCGGTCTCCCTCTGCTGCTGCTGCTGTCGCTAATTACTTTTAGTGCTGCTGCAACAGTTGCTGCTGCTATTTAGCGATGCTCCCCTTTTAATTTGCTGCGGCTTTTACTTTTATTAAAATTGTATATTATCTCGCATTTAATTGCTCCGCTGCGCGTTTCGTTTATCACAGTTTTATCCCTCACTAAAAACTTATTCACTTCTCTCCCACTCTCTTTCTCTCAATTTTTTTATACACTCTTTATTTGTTTATTTTGATTTGTTTATGTTCTCATTTGAGCAACACTTTGCACTAGCAACTATCGTGGACTCTGGTCAAGGCTTAGCGGCAACTGTAATTAAATCATAAGAGGGGAAAAAAATATTTGTTAATTATTTGTTAATCCACATTGCATACAGTTAATATAGACCCTGATGATATTCCCTGGATTAAATAAAACAAATATTTGAAAAACTATAAAATATGATGTACTTTTTATTTATGATATAAGAAATGAGAATATCTACTTGAGATTAAAGACCTATAGCAACTTCTCAATATACAAATTTAATGAGTTATTGACGAAATTATTTCAAAATAAGATCATATAATATTTATGATAATAATAATCCTTATAATTTATATTATTTTTCATACTTTTGTATGTATTTCAGACCCATAAAATTAAATTAAATTCATATAACAATTGCTTTAAATTATTTTAAAGTTTCGTATATTTATTTAATGTTTTCACTGCAAATTAATTGAAATAAATTGCCTTTACTTAAACAAAAAAAGAATGCCATTTATTGACATATTACAAAGCAATATTAAAATGCTTGCATTAAGTGCGTGTCATAGATAATTTAATTAAAATTTGAGCTAAGTACTTGATGCAAAAAAACGAGAAGAGCAACCACATAGTTCAACAAAACTAATGTGTTTTTTATAATTTGATTTTTATTAGTGAAATGGCAGCCAGATTGAGTCGTCCTTTTGCAGCTGGAGCAGCAGCTGCATAGCTAAGCGCATTTCAATGGACGCATATTGACAGACTGACCGCAGTGGCTGGCCACTTGACTGTCTGCATTGAAGTGCTTGGCTTTGATAAAGCGCCAGCACACACACACACACATGTCCGTTGTGGAGTGGCATGTAAACTGAACATGTTTGTAGCTGCCGCTAAACAGATAAGCATTTGAGTGCTTCAAAACACAAACACACACACACTCACAACTATATACATATATATATTTATATATATATTTTACCGCTGGCGTTCAGACCATGCGCTCAGCCATTCGCATTATGTTGAAGGCCCCAGCTAATTAGTTAAATTGAAATCAAATTATTTGTTGTCGCACTTGACTGACCACAGGCATGGGCGCCTTAATTAACGCGCTTCACATGCACACATTCACACACACACACACACACACACACACACACACACACACACGCATATGCACACACACTGACATGCTCGGTTCTGGCTTTTGAAGATTACCCTTATTATGCTCTGCTTGTGTGCCCCTTGAAAATTCCAGAGCCTTTCACATGGCGTATGCGCAACGCCGCACTCTGCCCAAATCTGGAGCTTAAATTTTTTGGGACCTTTAAGCTAGCGAAATTTCCGTCTTGAATTTTTCTATTATTTTTTAATAAATTGCAACGCTCGCATATTTTCGCGCTTTTCTATTTTCGTCTCTTTTTTATTGCTTTTTTTTTGGCGTCCGCTTCACTTGGCCAGACGCTGGCAACTGGCGACGTGTCGTGAAACGCTTGTTGCACCCCACCAACAAAAGATTCTCGATTTCGACGTCGATGTCGATGCTGTTGTTGTTGTTGTTGTTGTTGTTGGGCTGGCAGCTTCGGTTTGCCAGCGGCATTGGGGCTGCCACGTTGCCACACGCTTATCCAGCGTCATCAAACGATGTCGACAACAACGGCGACGCCAATGCCTTTTGTATATATACATATATTTATCTATATATGTATGTGTATATATATAAGTATATAGTATATTTATTTTCAATAGAGCATATTAGATGAAGTAACTTTCTAACAGAGCTTGCAACTTTTAGAATTAAACAGTGACTATTAAAAAAAATCAATTAAAAGTTGTCTTTTATGCAGAGGTAAGAATATTTAATAAATATTAACTGAACTTGGTAACGTGAAACAGTGTAATTGTGTGCACATGGACATATATAATATCTGTTCTGATTATAGCCTGACAATAGAATACTTTAAAATAATAATTTTTTATTTATTTTATAAATAAAAGAAAATAAAAATTTTTAATTTTATAATTTAAATATGTAATAATAATAAAATAATTAATATATATAGTATAATAATTTTGTATTTGTGTTTAAAAATATATATATATATATTTTTTTATACATATTTTATTGTCAAGTCATAAAACTTTTTGCGTTCTTTGACTCGAATTTATCTTTTTCTAACATTCTTTTAGCAAAGTCGAGCAGCAAGAGCATTTGCTATTCGGCGTGTTATGCGTAAACTTGTTATTTGTTTGCGCTGCTGCATTATGAGCAGTTAACGTGCTGCTGTTGGTGCTCCTGCAGCTTGAACAGGCCACAAGCAGACGCCCAGCGGTGGCAGCTGTGTCATCCTCGTGGCTGCTGCTGCTGCTGTTGCTGTTGCTGTCACCTTGTAATTTTATTTATCTATTGATTATTGAGTATCTCTTTTCTATTTATTTGCCTTTGTTTGCACACGCAGCGTACTGACAGGCTGGGGCGATGAGAGACAGAGAGAGAGAGAGTCAACCCCCTTGCAGTCAGCTGCCCCTCACTTGTACTAAATATTGCGACTGGCATTTTTATTAAAGCTATTAGGGGTTGGGTATGTTCTACTATAGCTGTCATGTGTGTCTCTGTGTGTATGTGTCTGTAAATATTTGGTGCCACTGGCTGTTTTTTAATTAACTTTAGTGACAATATTTTGCACAGTTCGTAAGCCTCCCATGCCTGGCCTAATCTGCCCCTGCAGCAGCAGCAGCAGCAACAACAACAACAACAGCAACAGCAGCAGCAGAGATAATCAAACTGTGTGCCCAAAGTATGCAAATGTAGGCAAGTGATTCTTAGGCCTGACCCAAATTCCAGTCGCTGCCTCTCACACACACGCACACACACACACACTCTGTCACCATCTCTAGCTATCGCTCTGGCATACTCTGGGTCTCTGTTTTGTGACAGTGACACTGCCGTTGACATCTCACAACTTGCACTCTATATAAGAATCACATGTCAGCAGGCGAAGCAAGGCAATATCCATGGGGTGTATGGGCACAACTGCACGGCACTGCACTGCACGTAACTACACTGCGCTACATACAGGCGTTTATGTTTGCGTGTATGTGTTTGTGTGCCTTTGGCTTGTGTCAGCTTCATTCACTTGTTGAGCGAGTTTTTCTTATCTTATCTAGTCTGGTTTGTGTGTTTGTATAGTGGGTTTTTATTGAGGTTCTTTTCGCTCAATTTATTTCGTTTTATTTTTATTTTTTTGGGTAACAGCGCACTGTTTATACATATATTTATATATGATCCAAATCCAACAGCAAATAGAATATCTACCTGCAACAGTAAGTTTAGCTAGCTAATCAGCTGTTATCTCAGAACATTGAAAACATTTTATCATAGCTTTCAGCTGCCTCGAAAAACGGCAAAGCATCAACGTCTAAATGCGTGTATCACTCTGTGTGTAATAGATTATGTGAGTATAATACAAAGTGCACTAATTGGCAATCGAAACTTTTTCAGTGTTTATAACAGTTGGTAGCACACAAGTATAGCTGTCGTATAACAGTATCGAGTAATTATTCAGCTTTTACGAATCTACTTACATATATAGATTTCCGTAGCTTACGCAAGCATCTTATAGATACAAATGTATCTGAAACAGTTTGGATGCGTTCTCAAGGTGCACTATTGAAAAGAACTTTGAGTTTCGGTTAACATATGCTACGCACTGGCTTCGCGTCGATATCTAACTGCACAAACGAAAACTTTATGAACACAGAGCGATACAGTTACTCAGAGACGGGCACCTCATCAGAGATTAGATAATGCACTCGCGAGTTGTATGTTCGAGCAGCGAAAGGCAACTAGCAGGCCGCCCAAAAATCAACTACAAGGTACCCCTTGATTTCATAATTATTTTCACACACTCACACAGGCTCCACTGTATGTGTGTGTGTGTTATCTGCAACTGATAAGAGCGCTTATCGCGTAATTGTTCGCTGATTGTTGTCAGCCCAGGCAGGTAAACTACGATAGCACGTCGTGCTCTAATCTATCTCTCTCTTTCACTCGCTTTCTCTGTCACTCACTGTCTCTCTCTCTATCTTGTGTAAATATTAGCTCTGTCCGCTTGCCTAAATAGGTCTCTCAATATAGTCTTTACTTTATCTCACTCTCACTCTCTTCCTCTTTCTCTCTCTCTCTCTCTGTTTCTGCGCTACCGTTAGCTCGTCATTTGTTTATTTTCTCAAGTCTTTATCATTTTTTTTTTTTTTTTGCCACAAGCCAAATGCACTTTCTGCTGGGTTAAGTTCGAAATCCCGCAGGTGCAGGTTTAATGTGTTTTATGGCTTATCGCTGAGTCAGCGACAACGACAGTGACGCGACAACACAACATAAATACTTCACTTACTATGTATCTATTATTATTATTATTATTATTATTATTATTTTTTAGTTTGCGGCTTGAATCTATATAGCAATCTGTCATAAGTATTCGCACTGTGGTGCGTCCAAACACTTTTTATGGCCATTCACATTTTCTTATCAGCGCGTGACGAAACGACAAGCCGGTACGCCGAAACACGGCCAAGAACTGAAATCGAAGTCGAATTCCCACTGCAATTGCGCGGCTCGTAACTCGCGCGTCGATATATCCGTACTATAATGCTCATAAATATAAACTAAACTCATGCACGGCTCGCGATATATGTGGGAGTTGCTCTATATATATACCACACTCACACACACACACACATACACACGCAGACACGCGCTGAAGGCTACTGTGTTGTGGGCAGGCGGAAAAAATAAAAAGAGACCAATGGCCAGGCCACGTCGTGTCGTATCCAAAGTATCGATGAGTTTGAAGTGCTCAAAGGAGCATGGGCGGGGCGGTGTGACGGGTGGGGGCGTGTGACCGCACAGCAGTTCACGCGCTGGCCATAACAGACAAGGGTTAGCTTTAGCTCTATATACCTGAATGCCCAATCGGCCGTATAAGGCGGAACGTAGTCTCCACATACAAACACATACACACACATACACACAGTGGCATAGACACACACACGCGCGCACATTAAGTCTTTGTCTTTGGATATGGTCAAACGGTCGCTTCTAACAGTGCCATCAAATTATAATGTCTCCGACTATTTAGTAGTAAATGTGTGTTACTTTACATATATAATGGCAGTGCCTCCCTTTCCGGGCATAATTACATAGCAGACGATTATAACAAATGTAGAAACTATGTGAATAACGTATATTTAATTATGCATAGCACATAGTCCTGTTATTAGCCTATATATTTGACACTATAAATTATATGTATTGCAATTGTATAACAGTTGATAAAATTTGAAATGTAGTATAACAGAAATAAAAGTGTTATAGTTCAGCTAACTAATTAATATAATAATAGATATATATTATATTTTACTTTTTATCTCCCAACAATATATGCATATAACAGTTTAATTGCTGAATGTATAACAGCTTATAGAAACATGAGTGAAATCATACATATAAATATATATGTGTACATGTATGTTTCGTTTTCATTTATATATTTCAATTTATTTAATGTGTTATATTTCCCCAGTTCAGCAGGTAATGAAGCTATAAGAGATAACGCGCATAGTTTTTGTTCTACTTGTATAAATAATGTCTAATATGTATATATATTTATCTGTTACTGTCTCTATGCACTTGGCGCTAGTTTTAACCCTTTCGAATGTAGCCATGTTTGAGCCACATTTCGATTTTTCTTGTCCTTTTCATTTGCTGTCCGGCAATCAATATTGAATTGGATTTGAGCAATTGTTACAAGCCCAGCTGGGTCACTCAAGGTAAGTATGTGTACACGTTTGGGTGTGTGTGTGTGTGTGTGTGCTTCAGTGGTAAACGTGTTAGTTAGGCAAAAGAAATTAATAATTTATACGCACGAGCTGCAAGCAAAAGGTGAATTGTGGCCAAAAGAGCAATAAATCGACAAAAGATGTATTTTTTATTAATGTGCTTGAACGAACTTGCCTCAGCTGCTGTGTATGTGTGTGTAGGTGTGTTGAGTTACATCTAATTGGCAAAATATTCCAATTGTTTGGCCTGAGCTCAGCTGTAAATCTGACGAATCAAACATTTTGCTTTAAACTGCTCAGAGCAAATTTTTGATGCTGCTGAAATAATATTATGAGGAATCGAACTAGAGAATCGAAGATGTGGCAACCACAAAAATGTGGCATGTGTAACAAAAGCCAAAAACACAGTTTAGTGGTTGAATAGCAGCAGAGCAACCGCACGGACAAATGAGACAGCGCACTGACAGCCGACTGCATGCGGCAGCAACAACAACTAATAAAGCTGCCCTGCCATTACAGGTAAACAAAATGAGCAGCTACAGGAGGCAGAGCAAAGCACGGAATGAGAGTGACAGAGAGAGAGTGAGAGCGATAGACAGAGAGCAAAACTAAAACCAAATGCCAGACAAAAGGAAGCACAAATAATATAAATTAAATGTGTGTGCTTGGGCGTGAGTAGTGAGTGGGCCAATATGTCTATATGTGTGTGTGTGTGGGACTGTGGCTATATGTGTGTGAGTGTGTGCTTTATGGGTCGAACCCAAAGAAAGCCAAGCTGAGTAATTATTTCCGGCAGAGCGAGCAGCAAGTCCACCTTACACAGATTGAGTCCTGCGGTTTGACTGCAACACATGGCCGGACACTTGGCCCACAGCATAGCGAGCCACTGAGCCATCGGGCCACCCGGCCTCGGCTGCCGCCTAACAAAAACGCCCATTCTCAAATCGGAGGTGAATGTATTTGAAAATCTATCCGGGCAATAATTTCGGTTGACATGCTTGCGGTAATTATTGACCGTAATGACAAAACCCCAAAAACCAGAGAATCAGACCAAACAAATTGCTTTAGTTTTGCACTCTTGACTCGGCTCTCACTCTATGTGGGTGTGTGTGTGTGTGTCTGTGTGTGTGCGTTTGTTGTTGTGCCTTTCATTTTAATTGGATTTTGCCAACTGGCACAAAAACAGCATTAGAAAAAAGTGAAGAATTTAATTGATTTGTGCCTGAGTTATAGGCGTGCCTGGAAGACGTTCCGAAATTTTATGAGCGCCTCGCATAAATTTCAACAGCAATTTTTGTCAACAAAATTAAGGCCATCAAAATTGAATGCGAGATGAGAAATTTCAATCAAGCAGCGCATAAACTAAACATGAACTCTATAAATATATGAGAATATTAGCATATATATGTGAACGTTTATATATAGAGATATACATATATCATTTTTGTAGAAAAGTGGGCGATAAACATATAAAATGAGGGCTTGACTTTAAGGAAGCGAAATCTCGCTATAAACAGCTTCATTTTTTAGATGTACTAAAACTTTGCATAAAATAATATTCCATGCCGCGCAACGCCGGCCACGTATAAATAGCCCATTTATCTATAGCTACCTGTACAGTGCGTATTTGTGTAGCTCGTTTGATATGTGATTTTCGGTTTTCGTGATTTGTCAGCTTTCATAATATACGATCCCACGAACAGTGCCTCCCAAAACATTATCACCAAATCATTTATCTAATATATGGATGCATATGTTATTGAGTGGCGTGGCCCGGTCTGGCCAGGCTAGCACACGCAGAACATGTCCAAAAACCAATTAATAACATGTCTATAAGCTATTTTCGGACACACCAAATGCCGGCTGTGCTAATTCTGTTTCAATGTCGACTATTTCGACGCAGATGTTGCAGAAAATTCATAAATTATGGCAATTATTCGTTTCAGTTGGAAATGCTTTATTTCTGGAATCTATCAAGTTACTGGATGTTGTTTAAAGGGACTAGCTGGCTCAAGGAGATGATCATTAATGTCAGTGGGATTTGTTTTAAAGTCAATATTTTACATGTGATGTGGTGAATAATTTATTTATATATGATAAGTCGATGAGACTTCAAGCAGGCAACACCTCCATTAAATATTTGATTGAATCTCAATTAGTACGATTTCAACTGCTCTTGATTTCTTTTTGTTTTTTAGAGCAATCGTATTATATATATATATATATACTGTGTATATATTGTGAGATCTTCCCTTAAATACGCTTATATAGTCATCCACAGTCTAAATTCGAAAATCCAATTAAACTTAAGCCCTCTTATTTTGCAAAGTAGTATAAAATGCAGCTATCGAAAATAATATATCATAATTAAAGGGTATTTAATATTCTTTATTCAACATGTTTTTATGTTAATATTTACCTTTTGTTTCATAATCCATAAGCTGTACATATATATACCAAAACACAAATATTTGTTCGTCAATCAAATTAAAAAACACTCAAGAATATTTCTAAACGCATTTTGTTTGACTGCAGCCTTATCTAAATACATCATCTTCAGCTTCATCTTCATCTTTAGTCTCGAGCTCACGACGTATTCATCTTTAGTAAGTGGCTCACTTGATGGCAATTGGGAATTGGAACTATTATGCGAAAGCTTCCGCAGCACTCGCGACACACAGACAAGTTGAATGATTTCTTTGTATGACAAATTGCTTTATGGGCGTTTGTGTGGCACCAAGGGGGCGCGGCAGTGAGACGAAAATGTCGACAGAGATGTTGAGGAACTTCTGTGCTCTCTCAATCTTTCCCTCCCTCTCTCTTTCTCTCCTCGCAATCGCTGTTAATTCACTTGATGGGTGAAGTGCGAGGTCAAATCTTTCAGTTGACACAAAGCGATCGCTCGCAGATGCACACGCAAAGATACAGATACACAGCTATAGATACGGCCAGAGTGACGACATTAGTAAACAATATAAATAAACATAGTCGTGTTGATCGCTCCGAAACTGCAGCTACTTGAACTGAACTTTATTTCATTTTCTTTTTATTGACTTTATTATGATTATTTTTTCCACCGATTCTTTTTGGCACTCGCTCAGACTTTTATCGCTGTCTTCCATAATTTTTCACTTAGAATTTGCTGCCATCACATTTATATGCACAGTAAACATTTGTTGTTGTTGGCCACTTTGCACTTTTAGCCAAGATTTTTCGCACTGCAGGCGACATGATTTCCAAAAGCAACGCACTGGGCCGTATTAACTATATACTAGACAGATATAGATATATGCTATATATTATATACTAGATATATGTACATATATTCGCTGAGTACATGCATATGTGGGCGCTGCCCACGATATAAACAAAAACAAGAACAAACACATGAACACGAAACGCGACAACCGGCTAAGATGCAAACGGAGACGCGAACGATGCGCGGACGCGGCTGTCGAGGCAGAGTTCGCTCTGCGTGAGGAGCAGCGCTGACAACGTCCAAGTGAGCACTGAGCCAATCGACTTGACAGTCGACAGTCCATGGAGCCCACCGAGCACAGCAGCAGCATCAGCAACAACAACAACAATAATGTTGACGCCAGCGCTGCGAAAAATGATTTTTCCGAATATATCAAATAAATATATAAATATAATAATAACAAAAACAAAAAATAGATGGGAAAAATATAAATTATATTGCATGTCGCTGCTGCCCGTTGAATTCATTTAGAAACTAATTAATTTTTCAGTTTCTGGGGGGGTGGACGCAGGTCGCTGGGGCGGGGGTGCTTGGGCTTGCTGTGGCAAGACGACGACACTTTTGCATGTTGTACATAATTTCAATCAAAACTGAAATTAGCAACAAAATTCGGGCAGTGTTGTTGTTGTTGCTGCTGCGTTGTGCTCAAGTTGTTTGTTGCATTTGCTGCTCTGTTTATTTGCCGACTGAAAGAGGCGTCTGTCGTTATCAATTAATGTCCACAGCGGAGACAGAAGAGCCGTGTAACAAAGAGCCAGGGGGAGGGAGTGAGGTAGAGAGAGCGACAGAGGCGCTTGTGCGTGAAAGAGAAAGAACGAATTTCAGCAAGCAATAAAGCAGAAATCATTCTTCAAAAACAAATCTCTACAATTTCTCATTCTCACTCTCTCTAAATTTTTATTCTTTACAGCACGCCCTCTCTCTCGTAACGCAGCGCCAAAAACAGATGTTTTTCTTTTATTTTTGATACTTGTTCCCCTCATTTTCTGTTCCGCATTGTCTGCGGAGGTGAGTTCTCTAAGTGTTCGCTTGACATTTTGTCAGTCGAATTAAGCGCTCATTAGCTCGACAGCGATCGTGTCTTCCACCCACCTCACTTTCATTGTAGGGTCGCTGCTGTGTGCGACGCTGTGCCCAAGCTGTGTATGTGCACATACTTATACATACATAGATGTGTGTAAATACATAAATTTTCTTTTATAAATTGTGTATTTGTTAGGAATCTGAAATGTTTCGCTTGATATGATAAGCTTATTAAGCTGCTGCTGTGGCAAGTGAAGATGGACTGCTTGACTTCTACAAATTA
>NW_022046078.1:18049-33430 GCF_001654015.2 Drosophila navojoa | reverse complement strand
TATTTTTATTTTTGTCTAGCATTTGGTAAATTTAAAGGGACAGTTGCAAAGCTAATTGCTGAGCTTGTTAGACATATGAAAGACTTTTGTGCCAGGACAAATTATCAATGTGTGTGTGTATGTGTGTGTGTGTATGAGTTTTGTGCTAAACAAAAGTGCGCCAATTAGTAGCAAAATTTAGTTTTTAAGCTCTCACAATTCCACACACACACACACACACACACACGCTCGCACTCAGACGACAGCCAAATGTGCGCCCAGCCGCAAAAGCCAGCAAAGTTGATTTCTTAACAACTCTGAGAAAGGAGACCACAGAACCGCAAAAATGTCAGAACGTCAGGCAAACAGGCGCTGAGAATATGGGCAACATTTTAAGCTCAACTCTGGGATGCCCAAAAAGTGTTCGGTACGAGGACCACAGTTTTGAGCTCGAATACGTTGAAGGTGTATGAGTGTGTACATGTGTGTGTGGGTGTGTGTATGTGTGTGTGTGTTGTTAGTAAGTTGTCTGTTAGTTGTCTCTATTTTGTGGCACATTTGGCCAGGATGCTCATCTGTAAATTCATGCACACACACACACACACACATACTTTTTGATATGGCTATGAAAAAGATAAATGCATTTAATATAAAGGCAGCAGAGACAGCTAAAAGAAGCCGCTTCAAGTGGGTAGCATAGCTATGTAGTCGATTATGAAACTGTAAATTAACTAAGCACAGAGTATTCCTTAAATAATTGTATAATTGTAATTTTTAATTGAGCTAAGATGAAAAAATCATTATCGCAATAGGCAATTCTACGAAGAACTAATTTATACTGCACAACCAGGAAAAAAAAATTAATTAAAATATTTGTACGATTTGTATTTAAATAAAGCAATTTTAGAAATTCAATTAAAATGATAATAATTAAATAATGTTTTAATAATTAAATAATAATAGTAAATTAATTTTAAGTAAAATATTAATATATTAATTATATTATAAATATTAATATTAAATATCAAATAAAATATAAAATACATATTAAACAAATGTATCCAGTAATTTTATTTTTATTTTAATATTTCTTCATTTTTACACAACTATATTTTGTTAGTGTATTAAAACTTCGTTTTAGCATTTGCATTGTTCTAAATGTTTTTTTTTTTTTATCAAAAGGAGTCCATATGAGTGTGTTGCCTGATTTGAGCAAGTGTCCAATTTTTTTATTTGCGCTTGGCATGCTGCAAAATTAAACTAAGTCCATTTTAATTGAGTTTTTCAGCATGTGTCGTCCGAGCTGCAGTTTTTAGTTTTATTTGTGACATGGATGTGATTTGATTTCCCATTCACAATTTACAATTCTTTATGCTGGCAATTTGGCAACATTGTCGTCAATGAATTGTGAATGAAATGCAAATTTCTGTGGTGCAATTTAATGGCTGCACGCCAAATCGAATAACCCACGATGAAAAATTAAATTCCACACTTGTTTTTCCCAATTTGTTTACCACTCCCCCCACCCTCCCTTTCCAGCTGCGTAAACAAGAAAAGAAAATAAAATTCGAAATGAGATACTTGAAATTGGGAAAAAGTTTTCGGCGTTATCAGAGGCAAGTATTTGCCGCAAGACTTTTCCGCTGCGTGACGCCTGCTCGTAATGTTTTTGTTTTTGTTTTTCCATATTATTTTTCTCGTCGCTCTACCTTATTTTTCTGTTTTCCTGTTGCTCGGTTACTTTTTACTTTTGCGTAATCGTCAATGTGGCCAGCAAAATAAGTTTTACCGCACAAAGTAAATAAAATTTGTGTTTGAAAATTTTAAACAGGAAATGCGGGCAACCAGTATTGGAAAACACCAACGCGCTTTGGCCAACGCCAGAAGGGAAAAATCGAGCGGTGGAGCGGAGAAGGTGCTGCTGTGGTCTTCACATAATTTAAATTTGATTGGCCCGGCTTGGACGGATGTGATTTAGCTAAACGTAATTTTCGCCCAGCGCCAAAGCTTGGAAAATATAAAAGCTTCCGGTTTGATTGGCTGTCTTAGGTGTTATCTTAGGTGGATGCAGAAGTTTAATATAGCTGACTAGAGGTAGTATTTTTGTTCTTTAATAAACTTCATGTCAATTTCTCTTGTCATAATTACACTTTGCTATTTACTATATAAACATTCAATAAATACATAAGTACTTTCAGCTATTTCCCCGGTTGTTTAGCCAAGCGGAGTGTTTTTCTCTGACAGCGGCGCCCAAGTGCATTGATCCAAATCAATATGCAATATTAACAATATTTGCCGTAGCCACAGGTAACAGATTTTAAAAACTGGCAACACGAAATGCCACTCATAAGAGCTGCACGGCCAAGCCACATAACAATTTTGTGTGTTTGTCTTCCACTATGGGAAGCAGCTCAACCGTAAAAAGCGCAAAACTGGGTTAGCTGTCGAGATTTGCCCAACACTGCGGCAACAACAACAACAACAACAACCGCCAGTTGAGGTATATATGGGAACGGGAATATTGACAGTCCATACCCATCACAGAATGAAGCATTTGGGATTGGCAATGCATTCGGAATTGAGCGGGCCAACAACTGCAACAAAAGGAAAGCTGAAAGAAAAAAAAAAATGAAAAGACAAGCTAAAAACTCACGAGCTGCAGCTGAACGCTGGCAGTGAAGCGTAAATGGCGGGCAATGCGAGCCGATGCTGCCACGCCCTGGCCGGCCCACCGCCCAGCCGAGCATGCTGCTGCATATATGTCAAGTGAACTGGAAGTGATATGGCAGCATAGCGCAGCAGGACGAGCCTGAAAGCGAAGGACGAGCGTGTTCACGTGCAAAATTGCAGCTATTCCCAAACGGTTTGCATTTTTTTTTTTTGTACCCCCATCTTCTGCTGCTCTCTTTGTGCTCTGCTGCCGCTCAAAATCAAATTCACTTTGTGCGTGTATGTGCGTGAGTGTACGTATGCGTGAGTGTGTGTGAGTGTGTGTGTGTGTGCGGGTGTGGGTTATTTGAGCGTCATTTTGAGTGTGATCGATGGTTGCGCTGGCTGGCGGGACATGCAGCCAATGGGCCTCGATTTTAATCAGCAACTGAAAGCCGATCGGTAGCCAAGCTGAGCTGTGCCCCGCGCTGCCGACAATGACAACGACTGATATCCTTGCGGCTTTGCATTGCGCCGTGGCAGGCATTTATCTCACGCACACACACACACACATTCGTATAGCCATGCAGCTGGTCATGCACTTCCGCTTCCGCTTGGCGGGCAAAGAAACACCACACTGGACACTGGCCCCATCTTCAACCTCAGCCAATGGGCGGCAAGTGTGCCTCAGACGTAGCGCTGATTGTTTGCCCACGTTGCAATGCCACTAAATTGTTTGTCTTGTGTGTGTATATATCGCTCTCTCTCTATCACTGTATGTGTGTGTGTGTGTGTGTGTGTGTGTTTGCATGCAATGCCATTAACAATACGCCCAATGCCAAAACTGGCAAACGCGCCAAAGCCATTGTTATTTCGGCGGTCGATTGTTGTTCTTCCGGCTTGCGTGAGCTTACCCCAAGCCCAGAGGCCCACCCCAGCCTCCCTCCTCCTCCTCCTCCTCTGCAGCCGCAAATTGTGCAAACAAGCGTGGGAACGAGTCAGAGCGAGTGAGTGAGAGAGAGAGGGAGAGATAACTAAGAGCTCAGCGCGAGGCAACATCGTTCGGGATGCTCCATGCAAAACTTGTGCCACAAATCGCTTCGAATTTTGTTGCGTGTTCGGTTTTTGGGCTTGTTGCTATTGTTGTTGTTGCTATTGTTGTTATCGTTGTTGCTCTATTTGATTGGGAGTCTGTTCTGGGCTAAAGTTGTTTTTTCAGCTCGGTTTGCTCTCGACTGCAATAATCTTATTAGCAGTTTGTTGTTCGAACCTAATCAATTACCAACGTAATTACAAACTTTGCTAATCTGCTTAGCGCCCAGCACATGCACGGCGAGCCGAGCACCAAGAGAATGAGCCACGGCATAATAACAGTTAGAGGAGAGAGCTATAGAGGGGCAGTTTGAGTGGCATCAAGACCCATTGAACCCTATGCCGCGAATATACGTTTATAAACACGATTGGCTACAGATGCCAGAGCTCTGCTGCTGCTGATGGCCAAATTGCTATTAAGCGAGCTGCCTAATGAAAGAATTTCGAAATTCAATTGGACTTTAGCATATCGTGGAATGTGAAACGTGATTGAATATGCAGTTCAATTTCATATAAACTGGGGTATGAAATTATAGGTTTGCAGTAATTTTGTGTATGTACTTATGTATGTGGTTTCGAGTGATTATTTCATGTTATTGCTAAAGTGCAGACTAACTATGGAAAATTCAACAGCTATGTTTACATCTCTGCTCTCCATAAAGCAACCTTCCCTACGTCTTACAAAACCGCTTAACCTCTTCAGGTGACTCAATAGATTTGCTAGTATAGAGATTGCTTTTGTCGTTCCTCTACTCTCTATTCACAACACTCGCTTATTCACAATGCTCGCAGTTCGAACATGGAAAGAGAAACTAACTAGCATTTGATTAGTGCTCTTGCTGTGGCATGAATATCTGCTCTGCTCTGCTAGTGCTCATTGACTCCCACCTCGCTCTCTCTATTACTGTCAGCAGAGCAAATGCATTGTTAAATTAAAACCAAACTCGATCAGTTGTACTCGAATATATTTTGTATATTTTCCTGAATTCTTGTTAGACATTCTGTTTTGCCGTTCAAGCATACTTAAGTTTTATAAACCCAAATCCCAAAGATTCCCATAGAATCTTACTCACCAGCATATAAAATTAATTTCCATCAATAAATAAAATACCAGCCAAGCCTGTCACTTACAATTTTCGAATACTCGATACACAGCGATTCGCATACAGACAGACGCCAGCAAGGGTTTTTGGGGTTTAGTTGGAGGCAAAAAATCAACTTGAATTTTTGGCTGCTCACCATGATTCAATAATTCTGCTTCTTCATCGGCTTTATTTTGTGTGCATTTAACGCTTATCTGACGCCGAAAAAAAATTCATTTGACAGGATAAGAGCAAGTCCTTCGGGTGCCTCTGCTGTTGTTGTTGTTGTTGTCGAACTAAGCATGGCAAAAATGCCAAAAACTTTTGTCGTAATCAAAAGCCAAAATATTTGAATACGCCAAGACAAAATTAATACCGTGTGCTGTGTTGTGCCTCTGTGCCCGCCTCGCCCCAATCCTATCTGTTAGTGGCAACTCCCAAGGCCCACATACGTTAGATTTTCGCCTTTTGCTGCCAACAACAGCAGCAGCAGCAGCAGCAAACTTTTCCACGCATGATTTAAATGGAAATAAATCTTGCGTTAAGATTCGACTTTGGATTTGGATTATGCAACGACGGTGGAAACGTCTGGCCCACACACGCACACACACACATATCCAACCAGAGCTGTAGACGGCAAGTGAATGGATGGATGCTGTATGCAGATGGATCTCAATTCGTTGGCATTTCTTGGGGCGCTGCTGCGTCACGTAGTTGGTAAATTTGTTTACATGATGCCGTCGTCGGGCAATATACGCCTCGTAACTCCCACTGCATATAGACACCTTCTCCCTCGCCCCCACGTCTACAATTGGCATAAACTTTTTCATATGCAAATCGCAAGTTTAGCAAAATATTTCGTTTATTGTTGAAGTTTTCTTTAGTTGCTCGTCAACATTTTGTAGACACACACACATATGCCAAATTCATGTATGTGTATGTTTTCTTGGCAGTGCAAAAGTTAGCTAAAAAGTTTTTCAACTAACCAAAGAATTTGATAAATTGCGCTAGACTAGCGTCAGCAGCCAAATCTAGGTTTATCAGCCAGCAAACGATTCAGTTGGAAAATAATGCCATTTTTTTTTTTTTTTTAGTATTTAATATCAAAAATTGATGACACCTTTTTATTGATTTAAGTTGTTGTGAGATGTGTGTGTGTGTGAGTGTTTGATTTATACACCAATATACAATAATGCATATATACATCTATATATATATTTATATTTATCCACTTAACTAACTGCGTTTTATCACTAGATTTTACGTTCTCGCTTTCGATTTCAATCGCTTAAATCGAAGTCAGCAAATTATTATTATTATAAATATTAATTTTTTTTTTTATTTTGCGCACATACTTTTATATAGACTTAAATTTAATCAATTAGAACACACACAGCCTTGCTTTGTTTCTCTAAAAAATTACACTTACAATTTCTAGTTAATTACAATTAATTACACAACGACAAAAACGCTTAATCTTTAATAAAAACTTATATGCGATTCAAATGTCACTGAAAAAAGCATTTAATTATTATTATTATTATTTTTTTTTTAAAGCCACATTTAGATAGTTACACAAAATGCACACAGAGTTACACCTATAGCTTACGATATAATATATATAATTAACTAATTACTACAATACTTGATGAAATAAATTAGCTAAATAAATATTGCAGCCATATATGTAAATATACATCATAGAAATAATAGTATGCTACCTAAGAAGCCCGAATATTATTTCAGTGACTCAATTGGCTTTAGAGCTTGCCAGATGATTAGGCGGCAGCTCTAATGCGAGTGGTATGGCAACTCTGCTCAATTGATTTTCCAAAACTTTGATTTGTCAATGCTTTTTTCTGTATTGCTACAAAACTATAAACAAATCATAAAAACACACAATTTACGCTAGACCTAATTATTTTTCTCGTCACGTCTTTTCTGTTTTTTCTCCGCTTTTTTTTTTTTTGTTTTTTTCTTTTTTGTTTATTTCAATATATATAATAAAAGTTTTTGCTTTGCAAGCTTTATTAAAATGGCATAATGCTGCGCTATCTTACAATTATCCTCTATATAAGTTGTTATCTGATGTGTTTTTCATGCTCATTGTTCAACTTTTTTTTTTTTTTTTTCATTTTTGTGTGTGTGTGGTACTTTTTGTTTTTGTTTTTTTTTACAAACAGTTCGTGTATACAAGGCTATAAAAATTTACACTTGTTGCGAATTTCTATGTATGACAGCAATTTGATGGGCAGCATAGTATGTACAATATAAATGGGACCAAAGTGCTATACAGAACGACGGCAAACAACTGAAAGAAAAGAGGAAATATATAGAATATTCGAATATATATAAATTTATTTTATTTTTTGATCGTCGCTCACCTTTTGACTCGTTAGCAGCATCACTTTACTTGGCCTTCGAAATTGGTTTAAATTAGTCATATTCTAGGCAACTCGAAGAAACGTTTACTTAGATTCTGAATAGAACAGGGAAAATAAAATACATCATTAATAAGAAAAACATTTAAATATGATTTACACCAGATAAACAAATAAAGACACCAAATTGCGTTCATGTGCATTTTGAAACAGAAAACAAAACTTTATTTGTATATTTAAATAAGCATGGGTTATGTGTTCTGCGTGTACATATGTGAGTGTGTAGTGTATGTGTGTGTAAAGTGTAAGTGTGTAAATATTTTACATAAACAAAGCTATGCTCTACATAAACTAATGCAAAATATATCAATTTACTCAATTCAACTACAAAATGTTTAATGCATGAGAAAGAATTTAAGCATTATGAAAATGGAAACATTTTGAAATGAGTACAGACAAAATACACTGATCGAAAAAAAAGTGGGTTTACTATTATAATCATAAGTGAATCAAAATAAATGTGAATTTTAAAAATTTAAATCGCTGAAATTAAAAAAAAAAAAAAAAATCTATGTATATATTGTATTTTTTTATTCTCTCACATTAACACTAAACAATTTTGTAGTTCAGTAAATAAAAATTAAAGCTAAACGAAATATATAATAATAATGATTGAGTAATGATAATTAAGTATAACAAAAACATTGTTTTTTCCATTCAGTACAAATAAAAATGTTGGATAATTTTTGTTTGTTTTAACAATTCAGTTTTGGCATTAAAAACTAAAATATTCATATACGCATTTGCATATAAAAAGATAATCCATTTAACAAAACAAAGAAACCAATATATTAATATATATTTTATATAGTATATATATATAATAATGTTTAGTTGAGAACTTCAGATATTCAACAAACATTCAAAACAACTTGTGACTTGCAACATCATGAGATGAACAAATGAAACAGAGACAAGTATGAATTGTTCAAAATTGATTTAAGTTTAAAGTTTTTTTTTTTTTTGATTTTTTGATTTTTTGTTTTGTTTCTTCATTGTTGTGAAACTTAAAAGCTAACAGTTGAAACAGTTTAAATATATATATTTATGTATGTCATATTTTCGAAAAAGAAAAAGAAGAGAGTGTACAAAAAAATGAATTGTTAAAATTTGTTTTAACTGTGCGACAACAGCTTAAAAAATTAAGATATTGAAATGTGTCGTTAAATTTGTTGCGAAAATAACTTCAAAGCGTAACAAACAGAAAGTGTTTCGACAGAACTAAACGCTAAATTATAGGGTATCTTTAGGTGTAGTAGGTTTTCTTTTTTTTTTTTTGTTTGACTTCAACATTTAACGTGCTAAATATATATTTACTGTCTTTTTTTTTTGGCACAAATTCATGTCTTTTTCCAATTGTTGTTTTTTTTTTTTAGTTTTTGTATATTTTTTGTTTGGATTTTTCATAGGGTATACGTACAACGTAAGGTTCTTGACTTTTTGGTTTACTTTAAACGCGCGCGCTCCACACGGGTAACTCTTCATTGGACTACTCCATTTGACAATTTAGTTCGAGTTGATCTATTTTTTTCAAGGGTAAACATTTCTTATTGTTGCTCTTTTAGCTATAGTTGTTGTTGTTGTTAATATAAGTTTGTTAAGTTTGTTCCTTCAGCGGGATTCTTTTCCATTCTAGTTTTTCTCTTGATCTCCCACACTCTCTCATTCTAAGCTTTATTTTCTGTTCTTATTGAAGCGCTCCTGCATTTCTTCCTCCTTAGTACGGTTTGGATGCATCCTTGGGCTTCTTCAGTTGCACCTTCAAGCGCTTCGTGCCCACCTGGAAGCCGTTCATTGACTTAATGGCCATCTGTGCGGACTCCGGATTATCGAAGGAAACGAAACCGAAACATTTCGAGAGACTCGTCTGCTTATCAATGAACACCTTTGCCGAGATAACGTTCCCGAATGGCAAGAAAGTTGAAGCCAAATCGGTGTCGGTAAACTCCTGTGGCAAGTGATAGATAAACAGATTGCAGCCTTCAGGACCTGGAAAACAGATTAAGCATGAAATAAAGGCAATGAGCAAATGAATAATATATGTTCTCAAACCAAAATTAAATATTACGCAAAAGTCTCATTCAAAAATCTATATATTTTAATATTTTCTACAAAGTAAACTCTAAAGCTACACACAAATATGGAATGCTATAGCTGCAAGCCATCAGGCATGTCTAATTTGGCACTCTATCTAGCCCCAACTTAAAGGCCATTTCATCGCTTGTCCACTGGCTCAATCAACAGTCGTTTTTAGGGGTCTTCATCTCAGGGTCTTATCTTTGCAATGAGCAATTAATTTACCTAACACACGTCTGACTGTCCACACACACACACATGCCAGTCCTCCTCCCTTTGAACACACACACACACACGTAAAGCTCTGGCATAATGACAGATGCTCAAATGAGCTGAAATTTGAGCAGACAAAAGCTAAAATTATATGTACTCAGTGGGCAAGACGAGACCCGGACGAAGGGTGGCGAGCGCACGAGAGGCTGATTGCCAAAGCGGATGCGGAAATGATGCGCCCAAGTGCTGACTGTGTGAGAGTGTATGTGTGTGTGGTGTGTGTGTGTGTGTGTGTGTGTGGAGGCGTGTCACATTTTGTTTAGCAGCACGTGCCGCCAACTGTCGCTGGCATCGCATATTAACAGCTGCGCTCTCGTCAACGGCTTCGTCCTGCTGCGGTTTGCACTTTTCGTGCAAATTACTGTCAATGTCCGCTGCAGCCAGCCAGCCAGACAGCAGCCAGTAGTTGCAGTAGCAGTAGCAGTAGCAGTAGCAGTAATAAGACTCCATGTTGCTGTTGTTGTTGTTGTTGTTGTTGTTGTAGACGCTGCCATTAGGTTTTCACTTTCGAGCTGCTTTTAATGACGCTTTAAGTAGCAGTTGGCAGTTGACATTTTGCGGTCTGTCAATTTGCCAGGGCGCATTACTTCCGCTAATAGCCAAACAATTTGTCAAGAAGTTGCAGTTAAGATCGGCAATGACTTTTAAAGATATATGTATGACCTTATATATTATTCTAAGAACTAAGATTAGCTAACTTACAGTAGATTTAGATTGATAGAAAATTTACTGCAATTTTCTAAAAATTTCCAATAATTTCCAATACCTAAAACTGCATAGAATCGATATTTGTGTATACTTTGACAGGATAGGAATTCTTAATAAAGTTCTTAATTATTAATTATATTTTTAATATAATCTTAGCATTTCATTATTAAATTCTAGCCATAATCTCCTCGTTTACCATATTTTGCCAAAGTTTCAGTAAATAATCAAAAAATATATTTGCTTTCAATAAAATGAAGTAATTATTCTATGCTAAACCTATCATTTAATTATTAAGCATTACCATAAGCTCCTCGTTTAGCATCTATCCATCTCTCTCAATTAAGTTAATCGTCTTAATTTCAATCTTTAAACAATTGTTATTGCAAATTTCTTTAGCTGGCTTTTGTGATATTCTAGAGATAGGCAACCCATGCGGCACCCGTGTCGTATACGTAATTAATCTGCAAAGCCTGCACATCAACGCTATCATAAATGCATGGCCAAGGATAATAACAACAGCTACAACAACAACAACAACAACAATTTGCAATTTATGTACATGCCGACTTGATGCATGTGCCACGCCCACAATGCCCATAGTGGTGTATGGCGCATTGTAATCAAATAACTTTGTATGCCTCCTCCATCCCAGCTGCTCTTGTTGCCGTTGCTATTGTTGTTGTTGTTGTAGCTGCTGTTGTTGTTGTTGTTGCTGTTGAGCCTGTCAGCTTCATCATCGTTTGCCAGCAGCACTATTAATAACATAGATACATCTTTTGTCATCTTTGCCGCGACTAGCAGTGCATCATGCACATGCCAAGCCCAACGTGCCACACCCCAAACACCCGGACGC
This sequence comes from Drosophila navojoa, assembly GCF_001654015.2. The sequence goes on along the minus strand of NW_022046078.1, from coordinate 22,277 downwards.
CTACACGCCCCAAACATCCAACGCCCGAATGCCTACTCCGCTTAGTTTGGTTGAATTTCCAGGCACAAATCAAAGGACTTCGCTTTCGGCCGCCTGTTGACGAGCCACAGCTCAAGTGAGTGACTGATGCGATTATAAAATGAAAGCACAAATTAAGAGGCGTTCGCGCCCGCTCCAACCCCCACTGGGCATATGCATAGGTGGGGCGGGGAGCGAGGGCTTGCTCATTGTTCACATTATATTGCCTGCAGATATGCCCATTCAAATGCTGCTCTATATGCATTAATTGACTTGGCTTGTCTGTGTGCGTGTGCGTGTGCATGTGTGTGTGTGTGTGTGTACTGTTGCTTTGCCATTTTGCACATACTCTGCAATTAATTTGATACACACTCACTTGCCCATTGTTGTTAATTAAAGAGTGCTAAGTAATGCTTAAAAATGCTCCGCTTGCTCCTCATTTAATTAAGCGACTAATGACCTACACGTGTGAGCCTCAAGTGGAATGATACAAAAAGAAAAAGAGAAAATCCACAGCCGAAAACAGAGCACAAATATATACTTAGCAAAAGCTTCAAATTGTCGCTAGGACGACGACGGCAAAAAGTCAGAGCATGGCGAGTGTCAATGTACCGAGAGTGATATAAAATTAAATTTTTATAGCATACTTCTGTGAACGCAAGTAAAACTGCGGAATCCAAGAAAATTTGATTTTAATGTGAAATTTTTGGGCAAATATTTAGATTTTAATGTTATTTAATTTTCTGCACTTGGATTTACAGAATTTATAAATCAGCTTTAGCTCGATTTTATCTTGGACCGGATATTTTATGGGACATCATGGTCTTCTACATTTTCTTTATAATATAATGAATAATCATATAAAAAGTTACTACTATATATCTGCTCACATTTAACTGCTTGTCTGCAACAACTTAACCCTAACGTCTTTAAATGCTTTCTTTTTGCCTTTCCTAAACAACTCTAGCAGCAACAATAGCAACAAGATTTTTCCAACATTTTTCATAGTTGGAAAAATCTGAAATCGAAGTTAAGGCTAGACGAACAAAAAAAAAACATAAATAAATAAATGCTGCAGATTTGTGCAATCTGTGCGTGGAGACGGCAACTGCAGCTGCGGGTGGCACAACAATGTCTGGGGGCAGATAAATTCTCAGCATGTGGAATTTATCAAATGACGACATGAGCATAAGCAGCAGCAGCATAAGCAGCAGCAGGAGCAGCAGGAGCACGAGTAGCGGCAACAAAAGAGAATAACAGAAGGGGAAGCACTGGCAGAAGAAGCAACAGTAACGGAGTAACAACAACAGGAAACAAGTTATAAGCATGTAGACAGGCGCAGACGACAGGCGCAAAATTAAGCAGGAAGCGTGCAAAAGGATGTGAGAGAAATAAAAATAAGAAGAAAATACAAAATAAAATAAAATGCTGCAACTAACCGGCTAAAGCAGTGGGTAGCGGGTGCAACTAGCACTAGTGCATGTAGTAAATAAATATGCTTTAAATGCGAGGCCGTTGCAAAAGACAGCCGAATATGGCACTGACAGAGCGGGGCGCCAAGCGGGGGTGGCGGCTTGCCCCCAGAGGGCGTAAAAGATGGCAACAGCAAGACAAACCCCCAAACGGATGCAGCCGGCTTAAAGTCATGTGCATAAGCCGGAAGTTGGAATATAAAATAAGCAAGTGCAGGCATCCACGGCACACACAGGAGAGAGAGACAGAGACAGAGCGAGAGTGGAACTGGGAAGCTCGAAAGATTTGCGACAAGCTTGACTTTAACTGCGGATTGTCCAGCCGAATGCCACACAGTGAGTTATTATGAGCATAGGCATAGGACACAAGCCAAACCACTAAGAAATATATACGTAAATATATATTATAAATAATATTCAACTTAACCAAGATCAAGCAAGATCTCTTTAAAAGAATTATTTTCTTTTGAATATTTTAAGAATCTTTGCTTTAATAAAGCAGTTTCTTTACCTTTCATTTCACATAAGACATAAATTTCTAAGCAAAATTTAATTATAATTATCTAAGTGACAATGCTTTAAATGAAATTGGAGCAACATTTCTCAACCAGTGCTAATACTAGTGTATGTGTATGTGTCTGTGTCTGTGTGTGTGCGTGGCAATAAAATCAATAAAACTGTGTGCAAGCCAGATGTTATGTTGCCATATAAATTCCATTTGGCTGGGCCATGCCCTTGAGAACCGAATTGAAACGCGGGCAAAAAATGAAAAAAAAAATGGCAAAAAAGAGAAAATGGAAAAAAAAATTCTTTGCCTTCTGCTTGTTAGCAAACATGTTGGCAGTAGAAAGCGGGAGCATAAAGATATATACACTCCACATATACATATATATACACATATATCTAGTGTGTGACTGTGTGTGCATCAATAGGAAGCATAAGCTGGAGTAGACATGGAGACAAGAACTCGTAACGGATGCGGCATCTTTGCTCAGCGGAAGAGGAAAATGCAATATAGGAAATCGTTTTTCGCACACACATAAAACTACCGCCACACATACACATTCAAACCAAACACAACACAACAAGAACAAAACAGGAAGTTTATTTGTGTATGTGGGTAAAAGGAAGAAGAAGAAAAACTGCTAAGGAAAAATTTGTTACATATATAAAAGGTTTTTTTTTTATTCTATATTTTTGCAGCGGGTTTTTCTGCGGCTTGCAGCGAGCTGCATTGGGGAATAATGTGCCCAACGTAATGATAATGATACCGAGCCAACTGCAGTTTTAAGCCAAAGACGCGACGCTATAATGCATGCAGCAGTTAACGAGCTGCTTAACTCTATAGAGAATAAGGCGAGCGTGAATAATACAAGAGATACAAATTAGAAGCATGTAAACGAGCTAACTAAGGATAGCAAAGCAGAAGGAGAGAAACAATCATAACGTATATTATATACACATATATTCATTAGTATTTAATGAAAGGCAGCGGGGAAAATGATAATATATGCAAAAATAAAACAGATTTAAAATCCTTTTAAAACTGGTAAATTTTTACTTAAGCTAAGCTATTTTGAATGGAGATATATTGAATACACGAAGAGCATGAATGCATAAATCTAAAAAACATTAATTTCAATAAAGGAATTTCTTTCAAAGTTCATCATTTCATTTCTGATAATCTGCAAAAATTTCGTAAATGAAATTTCCACACATTTGGCATACTTTTCTCTCACCCAAATCTCATTCGACATGTCAAAAATTGAAACTTTGTCCACATGATAAAGATATGAATGATACCATATAAATAGAAGAAGCCTTCAAAGTTTGCCCATATCTATAGTATATAATGCTAAATCAATAGCCCAAAACTAAACTTTAACTCAATTAATTTCCGCTTAGTGATACGCACACACACACACACACACACACACGCATGCACACATCGACAACGCTCTCCCACCTGCTGAAAAACTAATATGAGACTAATTATCCCCGCAAGTCCAACTTTTTGCACACTTTATGGGATCAGGGCAAAAAAAAAAAAGCAAAAAAAAATGAATATATAGATATAATGCTCGAGTCGAGGGGTCACATGATGGCATGAGGTGGGCAGTTTGTGCAGGGGGGGCGTAAACATGGCAGCTCGCATGTCGCATAACATGCGCAATTTGTTTGAATGTGGACGACTGATGCTACAGTCATGTCTCTCTGTATGTGTGCTGCGCTTGTTGTGTATTTTTGTTGGCCACGAGGGAATTTTTCGGGCAACATCATGAGTCAGCAAAGCAAACAAGTCACACAGACACGTACACACACACAGAGAGAAAGAGAGATGAAGACGCAGCAGCGGCGGTGGCGGCGGCGGCGGCGGCATCCACAAAAGTCAGTCAACTGCAAAAATATATACATATACATATTGCTCAAATACATATACATATCAATATACATATACATATGTATGTATAGGTATATGCATCGTATATATTTTATTTGGCATGGCGAATGCCGCCAGACGCCAAGCCCAGCGACCTCTGCCCCCTCGTTCGCTCACTCTCTCTCTCTCTCTCTCTCTCTCTCTTTCCATTTCCCTTGTCTCTTTCACTCACGTCTCACATTCTGACGACTGTTGCTTATGTAACCGGAAATATGGCAAAAAGCGCAACGCCAAAACATTTTCCGTTGCATTTTCCCCGAGCAGCAGCAGTGGCATTAGCAGCGGCATCAGCATCAGC
>NW_022046076.1:74378-84701 GCF_001654015.2 Drosophila navojoa | reverse complement strand
TCAGCTCAGCTCAGCGCAGCGCAGTCAGCAGTCACTTGTGAGGCGAAAATATTAAAAATTAATTAAACACAAACTTTGCTACTAATGTAAGAAACAATATAAAACACATTTATCGTCGTGCACTTGACCTTGCTCGGGCGGTGGGCAGCAAGCAGCGAGTAGCGAGCAACGCGACCAAAGCCAAAACAAACTCAAAACAAAAGGGAAAGTCAAGCGTAGGCAGAACGAATTCCGCATACACTAACCAAAGTAATTGCTGTTCTCTATCTCTTATCTACTATCGCCTAACTTCAGCCTTCTGTCTTTCATTTTATATTTATTACCTATCAGCATCCGTCTTCTACCTCCTATCCTATCATGTTTTCCATCTTCTATCTTTTACCTTCTGGTTTTTATCTTCTATATAGTTAATCACATATAATCTTTCATATATATTTCATATTCCATTTTCTTGCTTCCCTCTTCTCTCTTCAGTCTTTCATCTTCCAAGCTTCCTTGTCTCTCTTCAGTCTTTCATCTTCCAAGTTCCGTCTACCATCTTCCATATTCGATCTATCATCTTCCATCCTCTATCTTTTATCTAGCCGCTTTCATTTCGCATCCTCGTCCTCTTTAATATTCCATCTTAAATCTTCCATTTTCTATCTTCCTCCATCTTCTATCTTCTATCCATCCATATTTTATATCCTATCCACTTGCTATTGCCAAATCAAGTCTAACCACATAGCAAATATACTCTCTAGCAGCGTATGGAATAGCATTAGTTGTTAGGGGCGTTCAGTCGGACGGGGGGGTGGCCACTGTGCCATGTGAGGGGCGAGGTGCGTAGAGGCCTGTCCTCGTCGCATGCTTGCCACGTCATACAGTTAGCAGTAGACTTTTCGAATTTGATTTCGTTTTCGATTTCGAGTCTGAATTTGAAGTTCATGAATCTAATTTGCGCGCAATCGACAGTTTTTTTTTTTACGAGCTCAGAAACCAAGGCAAACTGATATGACAGCGCTTACATGGCGCACACGCATTCTCTCGCTTATTTATGACGTTTCCACATTGCGTGTAATTGACATTCACATCGATTACTTCCTAGTTTTTTTTTTTTTTTACGAACAGCCCTGAATGACTCAAGCTTTGCACATTATCAAACTCAAGTGAGTGGAAAATGAAAAGGAATGCTAGAAAACATGTCGAATCACGTCCTGAGTCTTATTAATGGGAGTTTGAGGAAAAGTGGATGACTGAGGTTGAGCATGAGCTGTTTCTAAAAGCCTTAAAAATACACAAACAAAATTTGTTTTTAAGGTTTATATGGAATCAAAGTCTAGCTCTGGCTTAAACGTTCTACTTGGCTAATGTCAATAATAATAAGAATAATAATACGATACAATACATAATAACGATTTATTGATATTTGTCGCTGCATGAAAACAAAAGACTTAGGCAACAAACTTGATGTTTGTTGGTTCACATTGCATGCTAAAAAATGGAAATTTCAAATATAATTGTTGTCTGCCCTCAGCTTACGACTGGCGACGCCTCACCTTGTGCGCTTTAGAATTCAATGAAACAATTTTCTTAATTTTTAATTACTATTACTAATTACTTAATTCGAATTAATTTTAAATAGATTTTTTTTACATTATTCGCAATGCGACATTGAGTTTAGATTTTTTTTTAAATAGTTTTTATGCCGGTGACGAATAATTATTTTTCTTTATTTTTTAATAAAGAAAAAGAAAATACATTCTAGGAATTCCGAATGAATTTTTTAATAGATATTTGCTAAAATGATTTTGAATTCAACGACCAATCATAGTTTGAAAAATGTATTAATTATGTGATTATTTATGATATTTTTTATAAATGTTTCTCCGTTTTTTTAGCGTTACCTTTGCCTCTGGGCGCACTTCACTCGCAGAAACTTGAAAAAATCGATTAAAACGCTTAAAATCAACAACTAAAACAATAACAACAAACAAACACTCTCAAATTGTACACACGCTCGCTACAACAACAACAATAATAATAATAAGAAAAAGATAATAATAATAAAAATCAACTTTGATAGCAAATAGATCGTGCGATTGGTAGAATTGGTTTGGATAGCTGCCCAGGCGGATGCGCAGTGCGTGTATGTAAATCATGATTAGCTCTTTTCGGCATTTAATAATATGGATGGCAACAACAGCGCAACTAGAAGAATCAAATACAACAATGGTAACAACAACAACATCAGTCAGTAATCGCAACAACAATGTAGCTATCATCAAGGCCATCGCTGCTCTGGCTTTAGTAAATATTTACATAGATGCCACCAGAGAGATTGGCTGGCAGCATTCAATGCTCGGCTGCGGCATGGTCAAGGTCGAGTTGTGGCAGCTATCAGTGTAATATTTGCTCTTTGTTGTTGTTGTACAACAATCTAAAGATGCGCCAGTGGATAATGTATAAATACTTAATTAAGTCAAGTCTGAAGCACACTGTACACGAAACTGTTTCTCCTATCACTTGGACTTTGAGAGCTTAGTAAATTTTCACTGTAGTTGTCTGCGAGTGGAATATAATTTTTAATTTTTTTGTTTGTGTATATTTTTTAAGCATTCAAATTTTTTTTCTTTAGCTCACTTCTTTTTTTCTCAAGTGTCTTTCTAGTCCGTCTCTCTTGCCGCCTGTTTCTGTCCCTCTTTCGCTCTCTTCTCTTCCTCTATCTCCTTAATCAATCACTCTTAATGCTTCCTCTCATACATCTACCTAAAATAGAAAAATTATTTCTCTCTTTCGTGGTCCCTTATGGTTTTTTAATCTCCCTATTCGATGTATTCAGCTTTATTTATGCATATATATTTTCAATGTTTCATTTCATATATTTCATATTTTATTTTTGATTTTTATTATAATCCGCATATTTGTATATCTAGATCAATTTATTCTGTGTTCTCATAGATACATTCAGACTGAACGTAATACTCTTAAGAACAAAGACAAGTACAATCTTTCTCAAGAGTAAAAACAAATTCGAAACATTCGCTTATTTGTTTAATCAGTTGTACAATTGTTCATTTGTTTGTTCGTTAGTTTGTTTGTTAGCTTGTTTGTGCTGCTTGCATTTGGCTTTCAATTAAATGTTTAACATGAAAAGCGGCTTCTAACCTTTAGCAGGTTTCAAGTTGAAGTTTATTGACCCTTGGGCAAAGGCGCAAGCCTCAAAGCCTTCAACTGGCGGCGGATCTATAAAGATCGCATAAGATTCAGTTTCAATTTTTTTTCCGTTGGTAATTGCTTCTCTATTCATTGTTGTTGTTGTTGGTGGTGGTGTAAATAAATTAGCCAAAAAGTTCAAATGGTCAACTGGCCAAAAATAAAATACAAAATAAATTATTGGTAAGGTCGAGCCAAGCAGCAGAGCAGCTGAGCAGCAGAGCAACCGTTGAATGTCTAATGTCTTTCAAAGTAAAGCCCCATACCGAAATGGCGAAGCAAATTCATTTACATGCACAATACAATATGCCGCATTATTATTACTATTATTATTATTTGTAGAGGTGGGCCATATCGTAATGGATTACCATAAATATGGCTATGAATGTTCTCTGCATGCAGAACCAGGCATTAAAACTCTCTGCTTGCCAATTAGCGAATGTGGCCGAGCTGCCGAGCTAGCTGGAGGGCACTTGGGCATTGGGTATGGAGTCTTGGGTATTGGGCATTCAAGCGTGCTGTCCGAACCGAAGGCCAATGGAGGGGCCGGGCAGACCCGATTATAAATAACAACACAGACCAATTTAATTGGAACATCATTGAAGCAAAAACAAAGTTAAACAACTAAAACTTTTGCCATGCCTGAGGTCAATTCCACCAGCTGTCAGTTGCAATTATTTATCTAGAAATCGATGTGCATACTTTTTGTTTCATATTATTAGCAGACGATCTAACCACCATAGCAACAACAACAACAGTAAATAGCATAATTGTTGCCAACTGCATGCAAAGTTCAGGGTTAAACATGGGCTAAACACCTGCAATTGGCATGCACCCGCATTCGCTAATTGCATACAAGTAAGCACTAGCAAATGGCTGATTAAGTAAAATAAAAATAAATAACTATTTTAACTATACATGTAAATAGCAAACTTTTTTTAAAGCCATTTAACAGTCTGTGGATAACTAACAGCATGCTAACAATAGTTGGCAACGCGTCTGGCAGCGACAATTGCTGTTATGGTTGACGAATTTAATATTAAATAATTGAATTTATCTAATAATGATATTTTGTAAATACTCCTGTTAAGAAAAATATATAAATATATCAATTTAAAAAGAAAAGTTATTTAATTTAAATATTGGCTGTTAACGGTCTGCCACTGCTACAGTTGGCAACGCAGCACATACAAGGCAGCTGGTCTATCGATGGTAGCAACTATCGATGTAATTAACAGCTGAGCTGTATTGACTGCAAACGCAAACAAAATAATTGAAAATAAAAGACTTAGCTATATCGCATATTATTCTGAGTTATGGAAATACCGGATACATATTACAGCAAAGATGAATATGTGGAAACGGTGGGTAGCAATACGACAAATAATACATCAGATTCCACATTAATAATAACTTTCTTTGGATGACCTCATCTCAGGCATCCGGAAACAAGGTGAGCCGCCACACGGTACTCTGTGGCTCCCAGAACATTGTGCTCAATGGCAAGGTGATTGTGCAGAGCGGCGCCATCATACGTGGCGATCTGGCCAATGTGCGAACTGGACGTTATTGTGTGATTAGTAAAAACTCTGTGATTCGGCCGCCCTACAAACAATTTAGCAAAGGCATCGCCTTCTTTCCCATGCACATTGGTGATCATGTCTATATCGGCGAAGGTGCTGTCGTTTCAGCGGCTAACGTTGGTTCCTTTGTCTACATTGGCAAAAATGCAATCATTGTGAGTCAGGAATTCAGTTTAATATTTAACATTTGATGAGATTTGTTTTGATTAAAGGGCCGTCGCTGTACGCTTAAGGATTGCTGTGTGATCGAAGATGGAGCTGTGTTGCCGCCAGAGACAACAGTCTCCAGCTACATGCGCTACACGGCCAAAGGCACCATCGAGGGCGGCCAGGGTAATCCTTATTTTGTGCCCGCTGCCATGCAGGATGAAATGGTGAACTATACGAAATCATTCTATGAACATTTTGTGCGCACTCCAGCTCCGGCCAGCTAAACAAATCTAATAATTTATGAACTAACATTAAGTATTATATTTAATAAAAAACCAAATGACTTTTCAGTCAATTAGCCCGGTGATGCAGTCGTAGGCCTCATTGGCAATCTCAAAGACGAAGTAGCTCATGCCAGTGCGACGTGCGATAACTGCGGCCGTTTCCTCGGTGTTGTTCTCCTTGCGTGGTTGGATATTGCGATCCATGAGTAGAATAGTTGCAGCATTCCTGCAATTGGAAACGGTGGCTGTTACATGCAGCGGCGTTTGCTGTCCATCTGATTCGGCATTTACATCAGCGCCAAATTGCAGCAGGAGCTGCACACTCTCGGGATGACTCCATTTGCAAGCCGAATGCAATGGAGTCCAACCGAGCTCGGTGCGTGCGTTCGGGTCAGCCTGATACTGGAGCAAGAGTCTTGCAATGTCTAAGAAATTGTTGTAGCAAGCGCGGTGCAGCGGCGTGTACCCATCGTTGTCCTTGGCATTGACGGTATCCGCATCCAGTTGAAGAATTTCGCGCACCTCACTAAGACGATTCTCACTCACGGCCCACAATATCATGCGTTCAATGCTCGCTGCTCATTGAATGTACTTATATAGTTATATTGAATCCATATTTGTCTAAAATTTAGTACCTTGTGGATTTTTGTCCTCCTCGACACCATCGGTATCATCATCCCAACCGCTCACAAACATGCCGCGCGGCACCTTGGCATAGCGCAGCTTCTCAAATTGTGATTTCTCATCATCCGAATCATAATCTCCCATTTTGTTCTTTCCAAATACTGATTTCTTATTTTTGCAAATAAATGTTGATTTTTTGACAGATGTATCGCTATCGATATTTCGATAATATCAGACTATCGATATACATGTGCCAGTATGTCATTAATTTTACAGCACTGTAAATGCTAGCAGCAAGAAGCAGCAGCATCGTTGTTATTTATTTTTCGTTCATCGCGGTTTTGTTTACGTTTTTACGTTCACGCCATGTCAAATCCTCAGGAGGAGCTTTTGCCGCCCAATGCCGAAGACGATGAACTAACATTGCCACGGGCGAGCATAAATAAAATAATTAAAGAGCTGGTGCCTACGGTACGCGTTGCCAACGAAAGTCGTGAACTGATTCTCAATTGTTGCTCCGAATTTATCCACCTGATCAGCTCAGAGGCGAACGAGGTGTGTAATCAGCGCAGCAAGAAAACCATTAACGCCGAGCATGTTCTCGAGGCTCTCGATCGCCTCGGCTTTCGCGACTACAAACAAGAGGCCGAAGCTGTGCTGCACGACTGCAAGGAGGTGGCAGCGAAACGACGCAGACAGAGCACGCGTCTAGAGAATCTGGGCATACCCGAAGAGGAGCTGCTGCGCCAGCAACAGGAACTGTTTGCCAAGGCTCGCGAAGAGCAGGCACGGGAAGAGCAACAACAATGGATGAGCATGCAAGCAGCTGCCGTCCAACAAAGCAATGCACTGATTCAGCGACCCGCGCAATCGGACAAGGATGCAAGCGGAGGTGGCGGCGGCGGCGCAAATAGTAGCTTTGTGAGCAAGCCCAGTGAGGATGACGAAGATGATGACGACGATGACTACTAAACGAACGAGTTTATTTGCTTTGCGCTTAATGTAATTTGTAATAATTATAATTAAACTATTGTCATAAGTCAAATCTCCGCTATCGTTGCCTGTTTTTCCAGCTGTTTGGCGAGCTGTCTCTCCAGGTGTTTATTTAAGCTGTTAACCACGTGCTTACCCGGCACATATTTTCCTAGAATCTCGGTATGTTGCTTCCAAAATTCATTGCCAATTAAATCCTCATGTATGGGTACTATGGCCTGCCTGCCCTTCTCCTGCTCGTCTTGCGAGTCTAGCACTACACGCTTGCGCAGCAATATCGTTCCCTTACGATACATTGCAGGCAACGTGTTGTAGTTGATACCAAACTCTTGGAAGAGCAACTCATTCTTGTCAGAGGAGAATGTTCCGCGCAGCCGTTCCTCGGCCTGTTGATTCGTTAGACCCGACTCCAATACAAGCTTCCAAAATGCCGTATTATACAAATTATTTACATGGACATCGGCTTGTCGCCAGCTTAAGTAATCGCGCAGATTTTCGTCCGAGGGATAGAGCACAATACGGCCATCGAAGCAGGGTGCGTAGCTCAGAGGGCGCTGCATCCATTGCGACCAGCTCAACACATAGCTGCTGGTGAACATGCTCGTCACATAGCTAAGCAGCTTGGCAGCGCGTCTCTTAAATGCCGACGTGTCCTTGCGAAAGACAAAGGAATACTCATCGCTTTGGCCATAGCCGAGAACAATATCCCGAAATTCCTCCATAACAGCAATGCCAGCCGCATTCATAACATTCAAAGCTGTACCATATTATTTTCAGTAAATTCATTTATTTTTCAATTATGTCGTACACTTCTCACCATTTTCATCGTTGGGCTTTTCAAATTTGTGCGCGTTGGCGAACTTGTGAAACTTTTTGCCATCGATGCGTATCACAATCCAAACATTTGGCAAAATTTTATCATCCTGTTCGTACGACTTAACATATTCATATCTGCTGCAGGCCATGCTGCGTGTGTGGAGCGCAGTTGCGCTTTTATTTGTAAACAAAAACTTGGTAAATATATGGTTAAGCGCGCGGAAATGCATTAAAAACAATATGTTTGCTTTCACCGCATGTTAAACAGAAATATATTAAAGGTGCAAGGTAACGCAGAGTAAATAAAAGCTTAGTGACGTCATAACTACATAATTAAGATTGGTGCATAGAGTAATTAATATATGTTATATGTAATATATGTGGGACTTTTGCTTAAATAATAAATAACAGCTCTTTGTGCTTGGCTGCATTGCATTGGCATCACCAATAATTTGACAATCTCTTTTTATTTATCTTTTTTAGTGTTTATACACATTTCGGTTTAACAGCACACTTCAATTTGCACCCACCGATTACTATCGATAGACTGTCTCAAAATTTGAACAGCTGTTAAAGAGTATCGCAGACGTACTTTCTTGTATAAAGCGGCGGCTAAATTTATTTGCTCTCAGCGTGTTCATATAAAAATGAGTATTAATTATGAACAAAGTACGACAGACAAACACTACGCGCCAAGCAAACTGTCAGATGATGACGAAAGCGAAGATCAAAATATAAAAACAACAGGGCAGTCAACTGCGAAACAAATCAGATCGGAGAATGATGAAGCAGATGTTGAGGCTGGAACAGGCGCCGAAGCCGAAGCTGACGCCGATGGCGATGGTGAGGCAAGTGGAGCAGCCAATACACACGTTGTGGCACACCATTACAATGAGCTAAAGGAAGCCGGACGCAAGGAACGACACAAGTCGAAAATCTATTTTATGCGCAACTTCAACAACTGGATCAAGAGTCAGTTAATTAACGAGTATATGGACCTTATCAAACAGCAGAAACGAGTGGGCGAAGCTCTCCGTGTGCTGGATATGTGCTGCGGCAAGGGCGGCGATCTGCTCAAATGGGACAAGGCATTCATATCCCATCTCATATGCACCGACATCGCTGAGGTGTCTGTGGAGCAATGTCAGAATCGCTATCAGGACATTTTGCAGCGAGCAGAAAAATCGAAATTCGGACATAAATTCACAGCCGAATTTTTTGCCTGCGACTCGACAATGGTACGGCTGAGGGAACGGTATAAGGATGCATCGTTGCAACTGAATTTGGTCTCATGCCAGTTTGCGTTTCACTACTGCTTCGAGTCGCTGCAGCAGGCAGATTGCATGATCCGCAATGCAGCCGAGTGCCTGCAGCCAGGTGGTTATTTTATAGCCACCATTCCGGATGCCTACGAGATTATCAGGAGATTAAGAGAAGCTGGACCAGATGCTCGCAGCTTTGGCAATGATGTCTACAGTATTGAGTTCGAGTGCAATACGAAGGCATTGCCGCTCTTCGGTGCCAAATATCAATTCCATCTGGAGGGTGTTGTTGATTGCCCCGAGTTCTTGGTACATTTCCCCACACTCGTTAAGCTGGCTCGCCGTCACGGCTTGCAGCTGGTTAGGCGCAGCACCTTTGCCGAATACTTCAAGGAGACACTGCCTCAGGGCCGACAGCTGCTGCAGCGCATGTCTGGCCTGGAAACGATTCATCCGCATCGCTGCGACACCCTAGATCAGTTTGAGCATGTAGGTCGCATAATAGGCACTCAGCGTGGTCGACCCGTGGGCACACTCTCCAAGGCCGAGTGGGAAGCAACAAGTGAGCGCTACATTTATCTATGTGTATTTTATATTTTTATCTCATCGTCACCCCTCTCTTACTCTGTTTCTCTTTTAGCGCTTTATCTGGTCTGTGCCTTTAAGAAGTGCAAGAACAGCTGGGATGCCAATGGCAAGCCTGTGTTCGAGTTTGATGACTGAATTATGCTCCCATAAGGCATTATATATCTCTAATTGCATCAATGTTCGTCAGTTTTGATTTTCGGGTGCATTTTTAAACACTTACAACACATACTCAGCATGAACAGAGCGTATATTTTAGGTTTAAATGCCAATTTGAAAGCTGTTAACATTAATTCACAAATATTTCAGTTGAAAGTTTGAAAAAATCAAAAACTTATGATGTTTAAATGGTTAAAAGAGAAAATGTTTTTGGATATGCATAAATAGGCATAAGAGTTGATTGTGTTCTATAGTTAGAAATTCATCTTATATGTAAAAATTGTAATAAATTTTTAATTTGCTGACTTCTTTTAAGTTAATTTGGGCCCTAAAACTTTCTCATACAAAATATTTAAATATATTTGGCAGATATATAAAATATCTAAAAATTTTAAAGGAATATAGAAAAGACATATGTATACAAACAGGTCCTTTGATTCAAAAGCTGAATTGAATACTATATATGTATATGTAAAAAACGAATATACTTTTAACAAGTTGAGACTAGTTAGAAGTTTAAAAAAAGCTCGGAAGTGTAGAAGTATATGGAAATATATGAATATTTATATGATTACATAAATATATGAGATGTTGTCTACAGACTGTAAAATACAAGCGTTTTATATATACATAAAACTGGAAAAAGTAAATCTAACATACTAGAACGCAAAG
>NW_022046076.1:27916-41085 GCF_001654015.2 Drosophila navojoa | reverse complement strand
AGCACTCTTACTAGGCTTTAATTGGAATTATTATGACTGACTGAGACATCAAGAGTCTGAGACAATTCTTATCAGAATCAGCGAAGCAGTCAGCAAATGCAACTCATCCCCAGTTTGGTGGGAATTTTTAACGTTGTAGATGGCAAACGAAAGACTTAAACGACAAACTTGGCGAGGCGTTGTTGCGTGCGAGATGAGCAAGAGGCCAGAGCGAGAGAGACAAAAGATAGCGAAGGGGTCAAGCTGGAAAAAGTGAAGAAAAACCACCACCATCGGGTTGTGTAATTGGAACTGCAACTTCTTAAGGCCAACGCCGTGCACGGCATCTTATAAGAAGCTGAATACGAAATTAGTTGAATTTTTAATGAACATTCACATTTTGAGTGCATAATTTTTGCTCTCCCTCGCTCCCTGTGTCTAGTTGGACATTTGAATGCGTCGTTGGCTTGCGGTCGAGCCGTAGGGCCCGCGACAGGGGACGGCGGGGCAAGGGGCAACGTCAGGTGGTGGGGATTGCGTTTTCAAAAAAGTTCCCAGGAGCTTCCACTGCACTAATTATCTTGGAAAATCAGAGTCTTGACTTTAAAGCCGGCTGCCGGTTTTCACACGCTGTGAAAATTCTAAGCATACAATGCGTGGGAAATCGCCAGCCGGTTGTGTGGGAGCCCAAATGGGGTTGCATGCAATCATGGTAATAAAAAAACAAATAAATAAATAAATAAATACACTCACTAAAAGATAGTACATATGTATGTATATATTTATATTATTTAATTTAGCTGCTACGTGCTCTACCAAGTTCATAAATTCTGATGAAGAAACTTGAAACTTAAATTTCTTCTGTTATTGATTTTATTTCTATTGTCAATGGCTTTTGAATCCTTACGAAAACTTTTCCATAAAGCGATTGTTTCCTTTGACAGACGCTCGTACAGGGCAGCAAATTTATTTCATTGCGAATATGACTTAACTCTTTCATCTTTCCAGCTCTAGTTGAGGCAATGTTGGAAGATTGTAATTGTAACGAACCTTCGGCTTATCCCGAGTCTAGGCTGGGCTAGTTACAGCTGACTGTGACTAATACTTGATTTATATTTGAGACGTAAGGTAAATTTTCTTGAATATAAGTATGATTCGACACTTGCCGCTGCAAGGTGGACCTGCCACAGGATTGCCGAGTGTAGGCCCAGCGTACTAGGTGCGCTAGGTGCGCTTGAACAATGTAGAAACCGCCAGGATTTGGTTCTGTAAGCCCCGGTGGTTCGCTCGAATATACAGGCCACTCCTACTATTTGACTCGCCCACAGCACATCTAGCTGCGTTTCGCTCACAGTGCACTTCTCTTACGCACGGCTACGTGAACTTATTCGCTCCTGTATCTGCAGGCCTCGCCTAAGCTGCTGGTGTTGTGCTCGTCCACTGACGATCCCGATTGCCTCTTATCCTGTGAGAGTCGTAGCAAGGATTCCCTCTGGAAGTCCTTGCTGTTCCCACGATGCCCTGAAAGTCCTTCAATGTCCTTATTTTCCACTCGCGTTGACTTTTAATGCTTGCACTTTCACTGGGCTCCCATCTTATCACCTTATATATGCCGGTGGCCTTTTATAGCCCAGCCACAGGCTCTCTTTCGTGCTGTAACGGGGCCTGTTCGGCTCTGGAGCGAGGCCTTTCTGCAGCTCGTGTCCCAGAAAACGGTAAAGTGATGTGATTTGGGGTGACGCCACTTTGCCCCCAAATTGCGTGGCCGCCTCTTACTGTAGGAGCGAAAGAGGCCGACTATAGTCGGACCTTGACCCCTTTCCAGCAGCGAGGGTCGCTCCTACAGTACTCGCGTCGCATGAAGGAGCAACATGTACATATTGTATATGCACGTATATGCATATAAACGCACAGCAAATACGTACATTCATATGTATTAATACGTGCTCCTCACATAATATATAATATATTCAAAAATGTATACATCATAGAATCCAAATTCCACGCCTGAATAGTTAAGTATTTATATAATAATTTCTTTTAAACAACTTACTGAAGAGCCAAGCTTTTATATAATAATTTCATTCAATCTACTAACTTTGGCTAGAAAAATAATCGATAGTAAAGTATTCTCTCTGGACTCTCAATAGTATCACTCTGGTTAGTACTATCGAATGTTGATTGAATTCTTGTCTCTCGATTCTCCGATGAATTGGCGTTGCAATTAATTTCATTATAACATCGACGCTGTTTCTCTAGATAACTTAGAGCAACTCATGGAAGCAATATTATCATCCGGTAAGTAAGTTCCCAATGCTTAAATTTTGAATGAATCATGACACTTGCTTATAATTCCAGTTCCAGTGTTCTCTTAAATTTGGCAGTGCTTTTAACGACCCCAAAGACTGATAAGATTATAATAGCTCGCGAAATTAAATAAGCTTTCAGTGCACTGCAAATGAACATGTCGGAAGGTTGACTTTTTACTTGTTTTCTTCTTTATAGCCGATTATTGGAAAGGAAAGTAGTTAGCCCAAATGGAAAATATAAAACGGGTAGGCCAAATGGAAAATATAACGCAAGGTTGTTGGAAAGGAAAGCAGATAGCTCAAATGGAAAATATTACGGAAATTTCTTCGGGCGAAGAGGTAAATTTCAATTGAACATAAAATACAGTTTCATCTTTATAAGAATTTTTACAGTTGTTGGAAGTCCTGCTGACGCTAAACGATAAATACGAATACAAACGCCCTCGAAATCAGCGCATTTGTGTAAACAATATATTTGAATTGAGTTTACCTCAAATTCATGTTATACTTCATATAATTAAATATAAAGTTATCAAATATGTTGAACTTGATAATGAGCGCATACTAATCGAATACGCAGATGATCGACAACAATTACAGCATGACGATTACAAAATGGAATCTTCTCCTTTTATAAGAAATGCACTCGAAGGGATCTTTCAGTCAGCAGAGGTACTTCAATACTCATCTATATCAATACATATTCATGCATTATGCTCTGCTTCCAATTCCTTTTTTTTTTGTTGTACTTCCCAGACAATGATATATAGGTATGACTCTCGCTTCGTATATTCGCATCTGAAGCATTCTGTTCTAGAGGTCATATCCGCGCTCAGCGATATTTTGAAAGCGTAATATATGCCACACAATCTAATATAAAATATATTAACAGAGATTTTAACTATTTGATTACAGCAAACTAGATGAAATTCCAGAACTCAATGAATCACTGAAGCTTAAACTCGGAGGAATAGACTTCACTGATTTTAAGATATGCAAGGTAGATTTATCAATCTATATTACGTATCCTAAATTACGTATCCGTATCCGGACAGCTTATATTTGTTAATACAGGCACAGATGTGGAATTTTTTCGTCGTCGAAAAATGTTATACCACATGTCTAGTCTATGTGTTGGTTAATAATAATAAGAAGAATTAATTGGTATATATTTTTTCAAATTACGATTATTCTGTAGCAAATTGGACGCGGTGGATTTGGCATAGTCTATAAAGTACTATGGCACCGATCCGTCATGGCTGTTAAAATATGCAGTCAAACTGAGACGCACAAATTCGAACGGGAGGCTCGACAGATGTCCCGCAGTGGACATAAGAATATTGTACGTCTATTTGGAAGTTGCTTTAAAGGCGACTGCGGATACTTAGTTATGGATTACGAAGAGTGTGGATCCCTCTATGAGTACTTGCACGACAGGGAACAAAGGGAGTATACCATGGCAATGGCTATAGACTGGATGATTCAGTGTATTCAGGTTCATTTGGATTCATTAGAATGACAAATAACATTATGCTTGACCTTCACCTCCGTTTATAGGGTATTAACCACATGCACTCCATGAAGCCAAGACCGTTGATTCATCGTGACCTAAAGACTGCCAATCTACTCTTATCCCAAAATTACAAGAATTTGAAAATTGGAGATTTCGGCATTTCGACGGATCTGAGAACAATGATGTCGAGTTTGGCTGGCACTGCCGGCTATACAGCCCCAGAGGTTGTATTAATCGAAATATTGCATACAAATCAATACAATCCAAAATTCATACATACACAGGTTCTCAGCGGAAAGAAGTATACGGAAAAGTGCGACATTTATAGCTTCGGGATTGTTCTATGGGAGGTGATGGCGCGCAGGAAGCCATTTCATCACTTGGAGAATCAAACTGCATGGGCAAAGATATTTGCAACGGACCGCGGAGAACGACCAAAATTAAAAGACATAATACCGAATTGTGAGAAATTACAACGTCTGATCGAAAATTGTTGGGATCAAGAACCGAAGAACCGGCCCGCAGGAACACAAATTGAGCTGAAAGACATTCCATGCCTTGATATTATAATGCGACCCTAAGATAACCATTATTTTTATATATTTCATATACTCATACAAAAAATTATATTTATTTAGGTAAATGAATTTAAAGATAATTATTTTAAAGTAATTATGAAATTGATTGGTCTTGAAAAATTACCTCTAATATTATATATTTGTATATTTTGAATTTATTATTTGAAAATCTTATCGACAGCAAACAAATGTTAATATTGCAGCTAAGTTTCAATTGACTGTAAATTTATCGAAGACACAAACCTACATAACAAGCTGGCAATCGTTGCGTACTGGTGGTAAAACGTGGTAACGTAACAGACGAGTTACGCAGTCGATGGACGCCGTCGCATACGTTAGCAGTAGCTGCTTTAAGCGACAGTAAATAGAACAATATCTTTGTAGGTATGTATAGATATTGCATTAATATTAGAAGTAAATGATAGTTATTTCTATTTCAATTATTATTGCACTTTTTTTTTTTATAAGTAGCGGCTTGAATAACAAATTGCAAACTTGAAAAAAAAAAATTAAAATTGTGTTTTTATTTGTATATGTATATTTTTATAATTTATTAAATAATTGAACATTTCTATGTATTTGATACAAAACGTCATCAGTACAGATATGCAGTTGAGATGTACATACAGTTAGATAGAGTGCAAAATGTTTAGATACAATAGCTTATCTATAAAAAGAACTTGCAAGACCTTCTATTTGATATGTTTAATTAATAATTTAAGTAAACGGAATGAGGTGGCATAAGATAGAAACTAAAAACAAGAGTTTGCATATTTTTACAAAAGAAATGCATAATAATTAATATGAAAGAGGGTTTGGTATAAGAATTAACAGCTAAAATAGCCAGAGAAAATCGAATGTATTGAGGAGTGGGAATGAACAATAGGTAATTAACTATAATTTCTAGTTATATCAATTATTGCATTTATAATTTATAATTATTATAAATATATGTGTATTTTTTTCTTTTGTTTGTTCCTCTTTATATATATGTCTTCACTAGTTGGCTCGTATAGTTCGATTTTTGTTCATGTTGGTCAGCATCAAAGATATATACGATGTTAGCAGATCGTCCATTTTATAGCCCAGCGATGTCTCGCAAAGGAGCTTTGAGCCACGAACCAAATTCCCAATTGTCATATGGAAATATGTATTACCCGACGACCAGTTCGAGATGCGTGTAAATGGATGTGTGACCAGTATATCCTGCAAAAGTGGACAACAATATGAAATATATAGCATATTAACTGTTTACTTTGTAATCTTCTTACCTTCGTTACTGGATGTATGAGACTCACGCCGTGCTTATTAATGGCAATGAGCAACATTTCGGGATAGTTTGGCTCGGTGGTTTGCTTCACCTCAAAGAATGCAGAGCCGAAGGTGGGCCATCTAAATACATAATAATATAAACGATTAGTTGAACAGGCAAATTCAATCAACACGTTAAGTGCATTGAAGCTTTACCTGTATACGATCTTAAGGAAGGCAACTTTGGCATCCTCAGAGCTCATGCCCCCATCCTGATTGTACGAGGCAACAATGGAACGTTTCCATTCACTAGTGCTTTGCATCTTCATAATATCAGAGGGTATCAATTCGCGTAGCATTTGTCTGGAAGGAAGCGATTACCATTTTGAATACACGTGCTGGATAAGGGATACTGGCTAAGCACTTACGGTATGGCCTGCAGCTCCTGTTTGTTTTCACCGAAGCGAACACGAAAGACAAGCGCGGCCAGCTTGGATGCCTCCTCGCGTGAGCATTTATGATAGCCGCGCAAGAGTTTCGGCAGCTCCTGGTGATAGTGAAAGATTAGATCAGCATTGCGATCCTTGCCTGGCACCGTGTTCGTCCATAATTTCTTCATGAAAAACACCTGATAGGTGAACTGTGGATTGGCGCCATCGCGTATTGGTCGTGCCTTCTTTATCCAGTCGGTCAGATGGCGTACGAAATCAAAAAAGAAATCACCCTCTGGCACCGAAATCACCTTATCGGCAATTTTCACGAACAGCGAGAAGCCTTCGCTGGTGCGCAACGATAAGCGTTGCGAGATATTGTTGCAAAAGTCCTTGGCGCGCGTGGATGAGTCCACTTCGAACGCCTCATCGGTGTCATCCGGGAAGTAGACCTTGTGAAAGATTTGCGTTGTCTTATGCTGTATGGCCTCCACCTCCACCTGATGCGGCGGATACTTGCGCTGTCCGTGTCGTATGGTCTTCTGTAATCGATGCATCGAGTCCTGTGAGATGGGATGACGGCGTGTGCGCAAAAATAGCAGGAGCTCCTTAAGCAAACCCTGCGAGCAGGCAAAGAGACCAGTTGCCAGCCACATCAGCTCCCATCCACGCTCCTCGGACATGCGATTGCGATTGTCTGTCAGCTGCTTCATCAGCTGGCAATAGATTTCGTCGCGCAATATCTCATGCTTGAGCGGACCGTCGAATATGTGATCGGTGATTTCGTTGCCCATGCGCGGCCGTTTCGATGGCAAATCGCCCATGTATTTGAGTATGGCAGCAAAGGCGAAGCATGCCTCCTCCACAAGCTCCTCCTTGCTCTGCAGCTTGCGTAACAACGGCGCCTTAATCGGATCCCTGGAATAGCGCCACAATTCCTCGCTGCGCTTCGAGCTGAGCGTCAACGTCTTCGACATTGTTCGCTTGGGTGGCAAACGGAAATGATCCAGGGCGTATTCCATGAGCGTGTGCGGACGATCGCGTGGCTCTACGACGCCACCATTCGATACCATGCTTAGGCGGCGACCATGATGCGCCTCCTCGATGTTGAACAAGGCCAATATATCCTGCGGCGGCTTGCTCAGCGTGGGCAGCACATAAACCGTTTCGGCTGGAAAATCGCCACGTTCCTGCGTACGATCGCAGCGGCCGATGCACCAGCCATTGTTCAGCACGGACTCGCCGCACGACTCATCCTCCAGGATGATCAGATCGCCTTTGAAGAACGACAAGAAACTGGTGCTGTCCGAGGGTGCACGATAATCCTGCAGCGCAATCACATATTTCGAGCTGCAAATGAGAGGAAAATTTAGATTATTTAAAGTGGAATTGAGAGTAGAAATGACTCCATGCGCACCGCTTCTTGAGACCATCCAAAAAGTAGACGACAAGGTCGCGTATATCCTCAGCGTTTGGACTCTGGAATGTGAACTCCTCGCCGCGCACTGTTGACAGGCTGAAGGTCTGGGTGAACACCTTGTTTGTCTTCTGGCTGGCCACCGCTGTGATCTCCGGGAAGCTTAGCTCGAGCAGCACCTGCTCCTGATCATCGACGACATAGACGCCCGTCCAGTTGACGGCTATGATGACATCATTTTTGGGTAAATTTGGTCCAGAATTGCGATACGCTTCGTAGAAGCGTGAGAAGAGCAACGGCCATTTGTATTTAGCATAGCTAACGATATCTTCCTTAATCTTGAGCGGCGCTATCTTATCCTTCACATAGTAGGATTTCTTATAGGCCTGCAGCACAAGGGCCGCCCAACGCTCGATGGCCTTGTCCACGCCGCTGAGACAAAAGTCGGGTATGAAATTGGGCAGCAGCGTGAACAGTCGCTCCATGGACATGTCTGTGCCATATTCGATGAAATACTGCTGGGCAGCTATCATGGCCAGATCCTCCTCCTTGTCGCAACGGTATTCACCGAACTTAACACCGCGCACCACCTGCTGATAGATGAGATTTGTGGCCACCTGATCGGTGGTTGGCTCGTGCCACGGCGCAAAGATCTCCTTGCGGAAGAATAGACGCCACGGTGCATTGCGCTCCTGGGCGCCCTGCTCCTTGGCATATTGTTCGCACTGTGATATGGCGTCCATCACATGATCACCGCCGCTGCCCAACGAGCTGACCTTGTCAAACAGCGCAATATAGAGCGAGAAGCCGAACTGATCCTTGAGCGTGATCTTCTCCGACAGCTGATTGCACAGTTCGCGCGCTGTCGTCGCCGAATCGGCTAGCAGTGTCTTCGTATTGCCATCCATAAACGTGATGGGCAGCATGATGGGCTTCTTCGATTTGGTCGCCTGCAGCTCCAGCCATGACGGCGGCTGATTTCGCGTGCCATTGTTAAAGGTGCGCTTCAAGCGCTCCTCACAGTACGGCGCATAGCCGGGCGGCCCCTCCCTAATGAACGCCCTCAAGTAGTTGACAAACTTCTCCGACGGCGCAAAGCAGCCGACGCACAACGACAACAATATCCAGCCGCGTGCATGCGACGACTTCAAGGGATTGTTGGTCAATTGTTTGCATATCTGGCAATAGATTTCGTCGCGCAACTCAGCACGCAATATGCCATGGCCGATGATGAAGTGCAGCTTCTCCAGATTCGATGTGGGACGCGATTGCAGCCACGACTGGTAGCTATCGGCCGTGTATTCATCATCCTGCAGTCGTCGGCGTACATCCTCGCCCAATTTGTTCTTGCGCTTCAGTGTCAGCGAGACGAGCTTGTGGCGTATCGAGCGCGGCTTTTGCTTCAGAAATGCCTCCGGATCGAGGCCCATTAGTTGAGCTTCCTGGAATTCCTGGAATCGAGCAATAATTAATCTATCTATTTCCAAATCTCTGCATTCCATTCCAACACCCACTCACCTTGCTGCGTATAAAGTTCCGGCCGAGCGTCGCCGTCACCTTGGACATGACCGACGTGGTGTCCATGCGGTCCATGGTATGATATTTGGGCTCCTGCATGTCGCCAGTGAAACGCAAGATGGTTATCCACAGCGCCTGCGCGGCCAATTGATCGCCCTGGGTGTGCAGCGGCAGGAGCGGATGCTTCAGTGCCTTCTTCGCATACTGATGATTCACATTGCCCTGGAAGTAGGTGGCCGCGAATTTCTGAAACTTATATTCCGATAAATCCTCCTCGTCCTCGGAGATGTGCATTGGCGTGATGATGTCATCCTGATTGATAGTCTGCGCATGCGGCAGATCATTGAACACGGACGTCTCGCGGCCGCCATGCGGTGTGGGCGCATCGCTGCTCGAATCGGGCAAAAAATCGAACATGGCCTCCACCAGTTTGCCATCGTCGACGGGCTCCTCCTGCTTGCGGGCCGCATCATTGATGATATTCATTTTGACCTCGACCCGTCGACGATCCTCCAGCTGCTCCTGCATCTCGCGCCGCTCCAGCTCATGCAATCGATCCCGATAATGCTGTTCGGCAATCTCGCGCGCATTCTTGTTGCCCCGATGCAACAGCTCCTGCTCCTCCAGTTTGCGCAGCTGCAGCACCTCCGCGAATTGCTTATGCTCCAGCTGCAGCTTGCGATAGCGACGCACGGCAATCATGCGCCGCACATGCGACTGTATCTTGATCACCGCCCACATCTTATTGCCGTACTCGCGTCGCACCAAATAGCCGCGCGCATGCGCCTGCAGTCCCACAATGTGTCCGCGCAAGTGCCGGAAGCGATGCGAGAGGACACGCGAACGGATCAGCGCCTGCAGTCTCATATAGCCCACACGCATGCTGCGATAGCGCTTGCGCTGCGCATAGCCCTTCCACACCCGCTGCACGCTGATCGCTGCCGCGCGCATCCGCAGGAAGCGGCGCCGGTACACCCAGCCGCGTATGCTGCGCTGCAGTATCAGTATTTTGCGTGTGAGCACACGATCGCGCTCCTGCTCCAAGAACAGATCGTGAGCGTCCTTCAGGAACACCTTGGTGTGTCCCAATTGGTAGTCGGATTTGCCCAGGACCATGCCGCAAATTCTCGATGTCGCCGACAAGCAGTCGGTGCGATGCGCCGGCGGTACGCCGGCTATCAGAAAACGATAGCGTTCCACAAATTCCCGGAATCCATGCCGTATGGGATAGCCGGCACGCCGTATTCTTATCGTTTCCATCATGCCCGAATAGCGCAACTGGCGACAGCACAGGCCGCGATCGAACATCATCGGCTTCTTCAGCTCGTTGGGCTTGATGCAGCGTATAAAGAACGGCTGGCAGCTGCTCAGCGTCTTCATCAGAGCATCCAGACTCTTCCGGAACTGTGTGGACAGTGTGGGTGTGCGTTTGCGCGTCTCGGCGCCCATCTCGATGTCCTGGGCAAAGATCTGGCGCAAGAACTTATTCGCGCTCTGGCTAACCAAATGCAACAGATCCGGACTGAAGGTGTCCCGATTCTTGTCCAGAAAGCCGCGCGTATCGTAGAACACAATGCCAGCGAAATGATTGAGGCCGAAACTCGTATTTATATCCGATTTCGGTTTCAAATAGTTCTTGTGCGCTCCGTGCGTTTTATGCAGCTTGGCGAGCATTGTCTGATCGGTGCCCTTGGGAAAGCGCGCCTCCTCGTCGATCAGGGCCATGATGTTCAATTGCTTGATGGCTATCAGATCGAGCGCATCCTGATTGTCCACAAATTCAATGTGCTGCCAATTGATCGCCTCGTGATTGTACTCCTCCTGCTCCAATTTGAAAATGTGCTGCACAAAGAACTGTTGCAGATTCTCGTTGGCATAGTTAATGCAGAACTGCTCGAAACTGTTCTGATCGAAGTTCTCAAAGCCAAATATATCCAATACGCCGATGGCGTTGCGTGACGTCGCCTTCGGCTTGAATATGGCCGAATTGATTTTACGCACAATGTGCACAAACAGACGCCCATAGATGCCCTTGACGAACGCATCGCGCACATCCACCGACTGCTCCCGCGACAGCGTCGACACGACCGTCTCGCCATGGGCGAACAACGTGCGACGCGTCAATGCATCGATCAGCGGCTGTAGGGGCAGGCCCAACAGGCCGGCAACTCGTTCCACATTGATATGTTCGGGTATTTCCGTTGCGTCCAGGTTATCGACAACGGTTGCCTTATACTTAATATTGCCGCAGTGCAATAGGGCGGCCAGCAGCTTGATGATCTCCCATATTTCCTGATCCGAAAACAGCAGAACCTTCATCGCTGATCGTATGTCCGAAAATTCGGCTGCATCATCGCGACCCTCACACGTAATGCTGTTGCCACCAGTCAAATATCTAGCGGATAGAAAGAGAACATTAATTAATATGAGGAACTGACTTAGGAATAGAATAATATAAGCAATGGGTTCAGAGCATATTGAATATGGAAGATTTATAGATAAGATAAGATCTATTTTATTGATGTTACAAAGATATCTGTGGAATATCATTATACATATCTATATGATTATATATGATACAAGAAAGAATATTAAATACTCTTTGGATTAATAATATATACATATACATGCACACATTTCATATACACACATCAGAGATGAGTTTTGACTCACTTGTAATCGGCTGCCGCGCCCAACTCCAGACGACTCTTCTCTTCTGCTGAGAGACCCGCCAAGATGCAGTAGAAGACATGATAATTGCGTTCACTGTGATTTTGCGACACAATGCGCGACTTCTCCAGCAGATACTGCTCGATCTTGGCGCCCTCGATAACCCCATTAGCGCTAAAATGGATGTCTATGTATTTGCCGAACCTAAAGTAAAACAAAACAAAAAAGTAATTAAGTTAATTGCTTTGAGTACGCCACAGAGGCTTACCTTGAGGAATTATCGTTGCGTATCGTCTTGGCATTGCCAAAGGCCTCCAAAATGGGATTAGCCTCCAGTATTTGCTGCTCGATCCACGAGTGTTTGCCACTGATCGCTGCCAGGTATTGCAAGATCAGCTTTGTGCTCTCTGTTTTGCCGGCGCCCGATTCGCCCGATATGACGATACATTGATCCTGGCGATAGCGTTTCATATGCGCATACGCATTATCGCCAATTGCGAAAATGTGGGGCGGCAATTCGCCGATTTTGCGCTCCTTATAAAGCTTGATCTGATCGCCCGTATAGATGGGCAATATCTGATATGGATTGACCGCTACCAAAATGGAGCCGGTGTATGTCTGCAATGAGTATATTCAATATTGGAATAGTCCCGATACTATATGCCATACACATACATATATTAGATTCTCTTTGTAGCGTATGAGCAGGTTACGCAATATGCCCGCCTCGTGCAGATCACCGAGCGATATCATATCCTCGACACCCTGGACGGATGAGGCATGCATCGCCTTGATGCGACGCTCCGGCGCCAGCCACACCTCGTCGCCATCGTCGTCGCGCACCTGAATGCGACGACCCTCCGCGGAGATGACACGTGCTCCAATGGCCACATCGAATTCCCGTCCCGACGCGGGCTCTATCCAGATGTAGTCACCCTGTGAAATGAAAAAAAAACAACATAAACAAATATATATACATATAAATATATATGTATGTATATGAAAAAGACAAGCGCTTACAATTCCAGTTGGGAGGGTTGCCACATAAAACCTTCTTTTTTACAAGAATCACTTGAGCGTAACATAAAAAAAAAAACACTAAATAAACGTAGTCAGGGACAGACTTGATAGATATACGAGGCATGGGAGCTATTCACATTTACAACTACAAAGCCAAATAAACAAGTCGAAAGGGAAAAATTGAAAGTATGCAAGCAATAAATACCCTGTATTATCTCAAATCTATTGTGGGATAAATCTATTAAATGAATATAAGGTAGCTCCTGGAAGATTACAATATTATAAATATATATGTATGTAAAAATATGCATATATTTCCTTAACTATAAATCTATATGCTCCTTACATTCTCGTAATAACTATTGCATATTGACGCAAGAGGTACTTTGTAATGCATTTAAGCTCTATTTAAGTGATATTTACACTCATATTTAGTTCAAGAAATTCTAGAAAGTTTGAATTATATTCAAATTAACGACTTTC
>NW_022046076.1:3660-19145 GCF_001654015.2 Drosophila navojoa | reverse complement strand
ATTTATTTTTAAGAGATATTTTTATACAATTTCTAATTGTAAAAGCATAAAACTTTACAGATTACATGATTTTGGGATTGGTTTTTTCTTCCTGTGTTTTAATTGTTTATTTTCTGTTTTTATTTTTTCGTTTTTTTTTTTTACTTCTTACTTTGCCTTGAAAGCGATAGTCGCATGTTTGTGGATGTTTGTGTTTAGCTCTACTACTAGTAAGGTTTTTTTTTTTAATATATATTTTGCTCCAATAGTTAATATAAATTTTTTATTTATTTTGTATAAGGCTTAAATTTAAATTGTTTGTCAGCGTGTGTGTGTGTGTGGGTGCTTTGATTAAATTTATTATATATGATGCATATTAATTTGTTTTTATAATATAATAGAGCATGCATCATAGCGGTATACGTATATATATAATTGTATACATATAGTATTTTAAGGTTTTTTTTTTTTAAGAAACACAATTACAAGTTTTTAACACTTTTTTTGTATAGTTTTTCTTCTATTTTTGTGGACTACAAAGTTTTGCGTTTTTTTTTTTTTCGTTTTTGTTCATTTATTAATTTTTAAAATACAATTTTAACACAGTAAAAATTAAAAAAAAAAAAAAAAGAAAATGCATTTTTATATGAGGGCGTATACATATAAAAATGTGTTTTATTTTTAACAAAATTAAATGGGTTTTGTTTTTTTTGCATGATTAATTGGCTTCCCATCGATGAGAAAAGTTTAGTTCGTGATGTTTTTCAATTTTCTCACTGGAAAGCGAACTGTACTCGTATGATATTATCAAATTTGAAACAGTGCAAAGAAAATATAAAAATGAAAAAAATTGAAATAATAAACAAATTTACAATGCGTGTCATAGTAATAGAAACTTGGCTCTTTAGTTTTTGCTCTCTAAATTGCTTTTGCTTATGATTTACAGTTTGGTTTTCTTCTCATGTATATATATAGATATATATATATATTTTAATTGTATATATATTTATAATTTCTTTCATTTGCTCTTATTGTTTTTCTCATTCTCAAATTTATTTGTTTTTGTTGCTTTTGGCTTTGGCTGCGCTGCGGCCGCCTAAAATGAAATCAAATTTTTCAACTCTTGCTTACAGTTCATATGTTTGTGTGTGTGTGGGTGTGTGTATGAGTGTGGGTGTGAGTGTGAGTGATATATATATTGGTTATCTGTTCCTGCTCCTAATCTGCAGACACCAACTCTTAAAAATTGAATGCACGCCCCGGCGGCTCTATCGAGCGCCTCCCAACCTCAGCTCCTCTCTGCTCTTCCAAAATTTAATCTCCATATTCAGCTTAGGCGAGCGTTGGGAACTGACGCTCATCGTTGACCTTGGGTGCAGCATTCTGTTGCCGCTCGTTGCCAAAACGCTTGCCAGCATGTCCGCCTCCAATGCCGCCGCCCAAGCCGCGACGCTCAATCGGCGGCCGGTTACCACCATCGGCACGAACAGATGAGCCATTGCCACCGCTGCGATCCGCGTTGCCGCCATCGGCATTGTTGCCGCCTTGGTGTCCACCGCTCTGCTGCGGTCCGCCACGATTGCCCTCGTTGCGTGGTCCGCCGCCGCGTGGTCCGTTGCGACCGCGTCCATTGAAGTTGCCGGCGCCGCCGCCACGGCGACCGTCGTTGAAGTTGAATTGAATGTCAAGGACGCGCTGCTGACGGCCGACGCGTTGCGGATACATGGCAGGATCGTATTCAAGTTCCTCTTCGCTTTCGTTCTCCTTCTTTTTGTTATTGTTCAGCACAATCATTTTCTTCCATTGCGACGTGTCCTCACCTGCAGCATAAGATACATATATTAAATTGTAATTTAAGTTTCGAATTATAGATCGGAGACATATACGTCTAGTATACAAGAATGCTTGAAATTAAATATTGGATGAAGAGTATTTATAACTATAGTATTTAGTTAACTAAACTAGTTCAATTGTTCGTACTCTTAATACCCAATATATAATAGACTATAATTATTGTCCAGCTTTACTTTGATCATATATTCCTTATCTATATTCAACCCACCTTCGCCGGCTTTGCGTATGTTGAACTTGGGCTTGATGCGCTGCTGCTGTTGGGCCTTCCATTCGTCTAGGGTCAGCTCTTTGGTCTCTTCTTCTGGCGGTGTTTGTTCGTTCGATTGCTCATTACCAGATTCGTCGGCTTTGCCTTCGGTATTGTTTGAGTTGTTTGCGTTTGACTCATTGTTGTTGCCGCCTTCATTGCTCTTGTTAACATCATCGATGGCCTCCTTAACCGAACCCCAGTTGTGAGCGCCAGCTCCATCGCGTTTATCAATTGCCTTGACACCTGGTTTTTTATTAAAAAAAAAAATATATATATAATTATATAATGTATACATATAAATATACATATATATTCCTTTACATCAGTCTATTCGAATTGGTTAGTGTAAATTGAATCTTATCAGGTTCTAGATTATAGTGGAAAATCTTTGATAAGAAACTAGGGGCTGGAAAGTGTTGACCTCTATATGACAAGCTTTTGGAATTATTATTATTATTATTATTATTTTTTAAAATAAATAATGCTTATAAAATGACAGTTTCTTTAGTTCCTGAGCAAAATCTATAACATATTCGAGCACCTCTAGTGCCCCACGGTTATGTGTGTGTTCGTTGCCCCCCTTCTAAGAAATGTTCCATGGCGTGGAAAACTTGTGTGGGATAGCCATGTATAAGGCTGATGTGCTTTGTGGGTTGGTTGCGGGGGAGGGGGCCCGTAGTAGAATCAAACTATTTTTAAACATATTTCTATACAGTGTGTTTTGTGAGTGAGGCTAAAGAAATGTGCGCCACGCTCATTTCTTTTCTTTACAGTTCTAAAATATGAATTCTGAATGAGTAAAATCAAGAAATGCGCCCGTGCCCGAGTGTAATTAGTAGGGGTAAACCTCTTGGGGTTAGGAATAATCAGAAATAATAATAATAAAACCTATATATATATATATATATATATATATATATATATATATATATATATATATATATGTATATATATATATATATATATATATATATATATATATATATATATATATATATAAACAGAGATATACATATTTGTATATCTATATATAACATATATTTAGATATACATGTAACTGCATATAGCTCACCAGTTCTATCAGAGCCGGATTGACGATCAAATTCACGTTTACGATTGTTGCCCTCAAAGTTGCGATTCTGGCGCTGTGGCCGATCGCCACCAAAGCCGCCGGAGGCGCGGTATGGTCGAGGATTGCCATCGGCACCAGTCGAATTGCCAGAGTTGCCACCTGGAGCGCCATTTTCGCGCACGTTGCGGCGATTGTTGCGCTGCTCGCGCGTTACCTCACCCCCGGCGCCACCGCCACCTCCTCCATTCTGTTGACGAAAATTGACATTGCGCTGTTGTTGTTGTTGTTGCTGCCCTTGACCAGTTTCACGTGTTTTGCGCGCAGCGACCGCCGAGCCAGCCCCAGCCCCACCTTGTTTCCCATTCAGTTTGTCATTGTTGTTGTTGCCCTGTGCCGTTTTCTTGCCATCATTTTTGTTGAGTGCACCTGGTTTGTTTTCCTTTTCGGCTTGATTTGGCTTTTTGTTCGCGGCGGCTGCTGAGGCTGTGCCCGCTGGCTGCTTCGCTGCTTTGGCATTTGGCGCCGTTTTTGTGTTGCCAGCCGCTGCTGAGGCGCCAGTTGATGGTTGCTGCTTCTTCTTGGCCGCGACAAGATTATCTAATGGATCGCCAACATCGTCGTCCATGAACAAGAGTTCATAACGATTTTTACCGGCGCTATCCATGTTGTTGTTGTTGCTTCTATTGCTGTGTTGTACTTGCAATATAATCTTCCGATTGATTTTTCCACACACAACTGATTTTTATGCGAAAATCACACACAGAATTTCAGAGTTTTCTGTCAGAAAAAAACTCGTGTGTGTTTGGTCGCTGCTGCTGCGCCTATAAATGTAAATGTATATATTAGTATGCGTGTTTTAAAGAGTGTGTATTTGTTTGTTAATGTATGTGTGTGAATGTGTGAGCGAGTGTGTGTTTGAGAATATAAGAAATTCGTTTTTTTAGTCTTGCTTTTTGCTATTTTTTTTTCTTTTCCTCGTCGTGTGGTGTGTGGTTGCCTGGCTGCGCTCTAACCTTAATTTTCTGCGTTTCTGCTTTGGCTGCTACACACAAGCGTGAACATCTACACACATATATACTCTACTCAAGCGCACATGTGTTCTACACTACCAGAAGGCAAGGCGAAAAAGCGCAAGCAGCATGCTGTCTGTGTATACATACACAGAACAGAGCAACTCACGTTTTTCATCTAACAGAGCGGAGCGCATTGGTGCGCTTAACATGAGCTCATTTCTGCGTCGGTGAATGGCAAAGAAATGACATACTGAAAACGTAGTTGTGTTTAGTGTGCACGTTCTTTTCTTTATAGCGGTAAATTTGAATATGTTGTATATGTATACATATATGAATATGAGCTGAGTTTATTAATAATTATTATTTCAATCTTTCAGCTTAGTTAACGATAAAGAGCAAACATGTCTGACTGGGAAGATGAGGTGAGTTGATATTCATTCATACAAATACATATGTTTTTTTTTTGTACATTTTCATTTAGCCTGTTGTGCCAGATCGTAAATTACGTGATAATGCCATTCGGAGTGAAAAGGAGGCTCCATTGAAATCCAAGGAGATATCAGAATGGAGCGATGAGGACAAACCGAATGAGAATCGTCAGGGCGATGGCAATGGCTATCGTGAGCGTCGTGATAATGGTGGAGGAGGCGGAGGTGGAAATCGTGGACGTCGCGACGATGGCCAAGGTGGAGGCGGTGGCTATCGTGGACGTCGCGATGATGGCCAAGGAGGTGGAGGTGGCGGTGGCGGCTATCGCAGGCGTATGGATAACAACGAAGGAGGCGGAGAAGATAGAGGCTATCGTGGACGGAACAACGAAGGGGGCGGTTATCGCGGACGTCGCAATGAGAACGATGGTGAGTGATTCTACGCAAGCAATAATTTTCTATATATACATACGTATTTAGTAAGATTCTCATGAATCGTGAATTTATGTCCAACTATATGTTTTGTGTGTCGTTTGCTCTTGTATCGCCTCTGAATTGTCTGTAACGCTCCTAGCGGATCATTTGATGTTCTTCAACTTCAATGTGCCCAAGAGCTATGATAAGGAAACGATTGCAGCATTTTTAAAGGATCTAAGTCTTAATGCAGCCACTCAGTCACTCGCCGACTTACGTAAAAAGCGCGACTATTTGCTACAAGCTTTCAGAGAACTCGTTAAGCAGGAGTGGGCAAAATTGGAAGAATCGGAACATAAACAGCGAATGGAGGAATTGAAAAGATTATTTCCTGTCTCTGTTAAAATCGTTGATATACTGCCGGACATTGAAGAGTTACTCAATCAACCAGAAGACGAACTGCTGCAACTGCATCGTTTGGACCTGAATCTTCGACAAACGGGTGAGCAGCAGGAGGAACAGCTGCAACAGTTGCAGCAGCAGATGCAGCCGGAGCAGCAGTTGGAATCGGTACTGAATGAGGACGCAATTGTGGTGCCGGGAAACAGTCGAAAAGTTGTAACACGAACAAGCTACTCCACATCTGGCAGGAGAGATCGAAAGCTAGCCAAGGAACAGAATAATGAAAGTGTGATAAAACGCATCAGAAATTTGCTTAAAAATGCAGCTCGTAACTACGAACTAAATGATGGGGTCGCAGAGCCCGTCGATGAGGAATTGGCCATAGGAATGCCAACAGAGCGTACGAGTGGGGAGCAACGAGTGCCAACACGTTGGCTATCGGAGAACTTTATGCGCTTGCGAGAAATGCGACATCCACATTTCGCCGATTTAACTGAATTGCGGCAACCGATGTCTTGGCCATTGGGCGTCGACAAAAGGATTTGGCTGTCCAATCGACAGCCGCCGCTGGCACTGAACTTGTGGTTTGTGCATCGTGCCGGTGACTCGGATGCTAGGCGAGAGCAGCGGTTGGAACAGGATGAGCTGGATCTGGAGCTAGCGTTACCACGTCAGGATATGCAATCACGCAGTCAGAATACGCCCAGTCATGGTGGCTTGTTGCCGTTGAGTGTGCAGGATAGTGGAGGCAATGCGGCGCCAATGATCAGTAGCCATGCGGCATCACTCTCCAATGATGGGTATTTACTTCTGTCCCTCTCTAACTCTATAAGCAACAAAAGTCGTCAAACGATAGATCTTTCGAAACTGCTATTCCCTTTCATTTCCTTCCCGCTTGTTCTTATATTTATCTATGTCTCTCTTATCTATTTATGTATGCATACTGCTTCCGCTTAGTCTCAGTTTCCGAATGTCTCTTCTCTATTTAAAGATGACCACAGTTCGCTTTGGCCAGTTCAGCTTCGACTGAGTAATTTGACTGCCTTCGGCATAGCTAAATGCTTGCTATGGAACTTGTATTTATATCGATGGACCATCGCTTCATTGTAATATTCTGTACAGTATTCTTTCTCTATTTCTCTCTCTCTCTCTGTCTCTCTCCCTCTCTCTCATATAAGAGTTATATTATATAACTTTCTTACCATCTCCTTCTCTATTTCTTCTTCCATTTCTTTTCATCTATTTTGTTATCAAAAATTTCAATATCTCCTTCTATTCTATTTATCTTTCCATCTCTTTTTACCTATATTGGCATCTCCCTTACTTTATCTCTATCGCAATTCATTTATCCACTTTCTCTATTTGTCTCTTTCCAAGCAACTCCCTTTCTCCTTTTAGTATATATCTGCTCTTCTCATATTCCCATATTTTGCATCTCACTCCATAATTTTCTCTCTCTTTTTCCATGTCTATCTCTACTTCCCTATATATATAAGCCCCTCCTCTCTTTTTACATCTTTATCCACTCACCTTATGCTAAACTGCTTCGCCGCCACATTAGCCTTGGCTGAATTGGGGTATTATTTTCCTTTATATTGGTTTTGCTAAGAGTCGGTTGATTTATCTTTAAACACGCACCATATATTCATCTATTTTGGGATACGGACAATTTTGACATTCACTCGAAACATGTGAAACAAAAATGATTAAAGTGTGTGTGTGAATGCGATGTAGGCCTCATGTATGTATGTGTCTCTGTGTGTGTGTGTGTGTTGTGTTTGTGTATGTTTGTTTGCCTCGTTCGTAAATATAGAGTACAAACTCAACTGATATTAAACAGGCTGTGCGTAGGCTCAATGCTCTTTAGCTTTCCGATTTCGACTTTGACTTTTCTACAGCTCGCATGCTCGATCTCCTCTTTCTCTAAATATTGTGTTCAAAAATGTAGCTTTGGTAATTTGATTTTGAAATTTGATTTAAAATTGAATTCAAATGTTGTTAAACTGACCCAATAAATCATGTTCAATCGCTCAAATATTTTTATTGGAAGATTTATAGAGTATATTTTTCGATTTGCCATATCCAAAGTGTCTGTATCTCTGATATCTGAACAATAATTGAATGAAAGTTATCAGAGAGCATTAAGTTTGAGTTTCAAGACTAGTTTCAATAGCAAAGTTCCTTGGGCCTAGTGAGACAGTGGGACTTTCAGAATTTAGGAAGGAAGGACGGTTGATGAACAACGAATTAAATAGTACTCTTATTCCGTGAGCCAGTTTATATAGAAAGTTGCAATAATAATATAGAATTTGAATATTAATATGGAAATAGCTTTCTTCACAATTAATATCAAATTGAAACTGAATTAATTTCAAACTCATTTCTGGACACAATATTTCGTTTGGCCATTTGATGCTGTTGCTATCCCATGATTGACCTTATCACAATTCACAATTGCAATTGGTATTGGTATTCGCAGCCTTTCCGCCGTACAACTGACCAGCGGCGGCAATCAGGCAGCTAATTTATCAGCTGAAGATATCTATGCTTTGTGCCCACCGCCGATGCCGCCTGTGACACCCATCGATGGGGACAATGGCAGCGGAGTGTCCATAGGAGAATCTGCTGTTGCTGCTGCTGCGGCATCGTCTTCTGTTCCCGTAGATGCTAATTTGTCGGCATCGCTGGCGTTGCGCTCGCGTCATGCATTCGCCTCGACGCCATATCGAACGCTGTTGCCGGCTATTGACGAGGAGCCACTGCAGCAGATGAGACCCTCGACAATGCCGCGAGTTCTGGAACTGAACGAGGCATCAACAGCCGAGTCGTCAGCCGGAGCCACAGTAATTGAAGCAGTTGCTGTGAGGACAGTCGATATAGCTGTCTCGTTAACGCCACCAATGCCGCGTGATTGGACCTCGATATTTAGGCCACGCACTGCTCTGCCAAGTTACACAAGTGGCGTGGGATACGACAACCTTCTCACTCCGCCACGAGGTTTGCGCCGGCGCAAACGGAAACGCAGACAGGCAGGGGCAACAGCAGCAGCAGGAGAAGCAGCTGTGACAACAGCTCAAAATGAATTGGAGCAAATTGTGAATGTGCAGCCGCCCAGCAATGATGAGGTGATGCTGGACTTTTTGTCCAATCTCTTCCACCAAATATGGTCAGAAGTCGAGGAGCCAATGGAAGTGGCAGCAGCTAGACAAGTTGAGCCAGCGCCAGCTACGATTGAGATAACAGAGTTGCCTCCAGGAGCTGATGCTAGAGAGTTGATTGAGCATCAGCCAGCAGCTGCGGAAGCAAATGAAATGCTGGCTTCGTCCATGAGCATGGAGAGAACAACCGTTGTAGAGGTGACGGCGCCGCAAACTCTACCCAGCGACATAGATGGACTGCCCGAAGGATCAACGCTCGCCTTACCACTGCCCGAACCGGGGGACAGATCGCAAGAGCAGGCTTTGCCATTGCCCTTGAGCTTGGATGAGTTGCCTGAAATGCCGTTGGTGACTTCCATACAGATTATCCAACGGCCATCGAGCGCGGTGCTCAATGCTGGTCAATCCATAGCTGATCTGAATAAATCAACTGCTACGATAGAAAGCGCAACCGGTAAATCGTCTGGGGCAAAGGAAGAGACCCGCTTGAAGCGTGTGGAGAGAGAGTTGCGTGAGAGTCTCAGCTTCATTGTGGAGCACAAGCATCTGTTGCGCCTCATGGTCGATCATAATATCCACTTGAGCGGTAAACAACAGAGGGAGGATCAGCTAAGGAATCGCCATCGATCCGCCACACCCACCTGCATAAACTTCCCTCAGTCGGACGACAACGAGGACAGCAGCGAAGCCGTGCGATATGTCGCCATTCCAGCGATGTACACCTACGATCCACAGATCATACTGAAAATGTCGGAGGTGAAGCTGAGTGTGATGCATAAACTGATTGGCGCCTTGATCCGGAATGATCGTGTGGATTTGCGTGCGAAGGGTCTCTTCGAGACGCGATTGGAAGCAGCCATTGGCTATCGTGTGCTCTTCGAGTTGAAGGCAGCCGACATAATTATGCTCGATGCAGATGCTCGTTATGCAATGCTGTTGTAGAGGGAGAGACAGAGAGGGCGAGGAGATAAATAATCTTACGTAAGACAAAAAGAATTCGATCAAAAATGAATTTAATGAGATAATGTGAATCGAAACTTGATTTTATCTGTACTCAATTTTCAGTTAATTATTAATAATCATCAAATGTCCATTTTGAGGCAAATGTAATTCAATATGCAGAACTTAAACATTTTATATATTTTAGTTTCAAGATTTACAAAATAGGGAAATCTGTTGAACAGGATTTTATGTTATTTTAATTTTGAGCATTTTAAAATTCTACTTATATTGCATATGAAATGAACAAATTTGAATAGAAAATGGAAAAAATTAGAGTTTTTTCTAGAGATATAATTTATAAAATAAAATAAACATATTTCAATACATAACATTCATTAATGAAATGCATACATACATTATGTTATGTTTTGAAATATGTGTATTGGGTTTTATTTAACTTTATATAAAATTACATGAGTATCTAAACAACCGATTTTATTTGATTGTTAAATTTTAAAAATATTTTAACTTTTATTTTTAAATAACGTATATATGGATATATTTTGTATAACTGCCTTACAAAATTTTAAATTTTAATTTAAATAGAATTTTCAATTACCATAAATTCTATATCAATTATGAATAAAAATATTGGAAATTAAAACAGGAATTGATTTTATAATTTATGAATTCAAAATGGAAAATGTAAAAACAAATTGATCTTTGATTGTAATACTCCTGAGTAGTAAATTTATTTTTCGTTTTTGTACACTTAACCTAACAAATAAATTTGAATATTATAAATTTAAATACTGAAAACTATTTATATGTTTGTTTGCTTGTCGTGTGTTTGTCCATGTTTCGCCTCAACTATTTAGATTATTTATTAATACAATATTACTGGAACAATTTCAATTTAGAGAACAACAGGGAAGGCGGCGGAGACGATCGCCGTAACCGTAAGCGTGATGGCGATGGCGACATGAACAACAATCATGATGATGCTGGCGAGGAGGGTGAGAAGCAGAAGCCCCGTGAGTTCTATATACCACCCGAGCCGACCAACGATGAGACTGAAATGTTCAGCACCGGCATCTCGTCGGGCATTAATTTTGCCAAGTATGATCATATACCTGTTAAGGTAGGTGTATATCAATTACTCTTGCGAATCGCCAATATATCTTCAATATATTCAGGTAACTGGCGAAAATGTGCCTTCTGCCATCAAGAGCTTTGATAAGGCACGCTTGCGTGGCAGTGTGCTGGACAATGTCGCCAAGTCGGGCTATGTGGTGCCGACGCCCATTCAGAAGGTGTCGATCCCAGTGATAGCCGAAGGACGCGATTTGATGGCCTGCGCCCAGACGGGCTCGGGCAAGACGGCAGCATTCCTCTTGCCCATTCTGAGTAACATTTTGGACGAGAGCCATGATCTGGAGATTGGCAAGCCGCAGGCAGTGATTGTGTCGCCGACCCGTGAGCTGGCCATTCAAATCTTCAATGAGGCCAGAAAGTTTGCGTATAGCACTTATCTGAAGATTAGCATTGTCTATGGGGGTACCTCGTTCAAGTATCAGAACGAGTGTATTACCAAGGGATGTCATGTGCTGATTGCGACACCAGGCCGCCTATTGGACTTCGTGGATCGCACCTTCATCACATTCAGTGATACGCGCTTTGTGGTGCTCGACGAGGCCGATCGCATGCTGGACATGGGCTTCTCGGACAGCATGCGCAAGATAATGCATCATCAGACAATGCGTGCCGAGCATCAGACGCTGATGTTCTCGGCCACTTTTCCGGAGGAGATACAGCGCCTGGCTGGTGAATTCTTACGCAATTATATATTTGTGACCGTTGGCGTGGTCGGTGGCGCCTGCTCCGATGTGCAGCAGACCATCTACGAGGTTAACAAGTTCAACAAGCGCTCCAAGTTGATGGTAAAGCGGGCAGATTGATTCAGTAAACTGAAGTTTATTTACATATATTTTTTACAGGAAATTTTACGTGAGGGCGCCGATGGCACCATTGTCTTCGTGGAGACCAAACGTGCCGCTGATTTTCTGGCTTCGTTTTTCTCGGAAACCGAATTTCCAACTACGTCCATCCATGGCGATCGTTTGCAGAGTCAGCGCGAGCAGGCATTGCGTGACTTTAAGAATGGCACCATGAAGGTGCTCATTGCCACGTCCGTTGCATCACGTGGTCTTGGTGAGAGATTCCTCCAGCTATTTATCTATATTTTGTTTCAACTAAATCTTCCTTTTTGATTAGATATTAAAAATGTGAAGCATGTGATTAACTATGACATGCCCTCAAATATCGATGATTATGTGCATCGCATTGGACGCACCGGGCGTGTGGGCAACAGTGGACGTGCCACATCCTTCTTTGATCCCGATCAGGATCGCGCCATTGCGGGCGATTTGATAAAGATCTTGAAGGGCTCTGGACAGGAGGTGCCCGATTTTCTTAAGGAAATTGGCGGCTGTGCAAGCTATGGCGGGGGCTCCAGTTTTGGTGGAATCGATGTGCGCGGTGGCGTAAGTAGTAAAATCCTCTTGCGAGGGCTATTTGACAAGTTTATACTTTTTTTATATTCTAATCTATTTTTGTATTTGTTTTTATAATTTGTATAACTAGGCTAATAATGCCAACCCAGCTAACTTGGAGGATGAAGAGGATTGGAATTAAATTAGTTTACCCTATATTACATAAATATCGACTCTTGCATACCAAAACAATAATAACAACAGCAAAAACAATAATTCTAACAAGCCGAACGACAGAAAAATAACAAAAGGAACAACCAGTAGAAGGAGCTACAACAAAAACAACAACATTAACATTCGGTATTACTTAACATAAATTATGTTAATCTTATAATTCATCTTATAACACAAAGTTATATGAATATTTAAAAAACAAAACTCGAGGATTATTCATTATTTTTGTTAAACACAATTACTTCAAATATGTTTAACATTTTATTAATCTGAATTAAATAAAATCATTTTTCGTTTGACAAAGCATTTATTCACGGCTTTCAATTAAATTTCTCTTAATAAACTCATCTTAATAAATTTAAAGAGAGCAAGACCAAAGGCAGCAGATCAAACTAACTGTCAGAGTTACAATTGTCATTCAGCTTACACTATGGAGAAAAGAGAGGCATGTGAATAGCCTTTGACAAGATAATAATATGTTTGCTCTTTTTGGGGTTTGCATTTGTAATGTGTTCGCTTGCTCTTTGCCTGCCATGTGCTGTGTTGTGCTCTGCTTTGTTATCTACCGGCTTTTTGCATGCTGTCTGCAGCATGTGGCTCCCTTAACGGGTCCCTGCAGGAATCGTGAGGCGTGCATGAAAACGAAAAAGGCAATACAAATTTTTGCTTTGCTATGTTTTTGTCTTTGAACACGCACGCACACTTTCACACACTCACACACATATACACTTACGCATACGCACACAACAAAATCAATAAATGCGAAACTCACCACGCGCGCTCTCGTGCTCTCTCTCTGCAACTGTGTTGAACTTTCGCTCTGCTTAGTATTTGCGTGTCATTTCAGTCTCTGACGGCATTTTCCAGCGGGTGAACGTTGTTTCGACCGGGTGCGCAATAAATTACAAAATTATAACATTTTGGTGGTATTTAATGAATTAAGAGTTTACATTTGCTTAAATCAAATGCAAATGCAGTGATGCGCGAGAAAGTGTGTCATACTTGAGTGAAAACAGTTTGCAATAAGTGAAGTTTGTTCGCGTTGCGCTTTGTTGTTGTTGTCGTTGTGGCATTGGTTTAACCTAAATCGCTTCTTAGCGATTATGAAATAACGGCTTCAAGTGCCATTCGTCGTTGTTGTTGCTGCGGCTTTGATGAACAGCAACAACAATAACAAGAATACCAGCAAGAGCAACAGCAACACTTGCAGCAGCAGCAGGAACAACAACTAAAAGTAGGCAACAAAAATGTAACTGTTTAGTGACGGCAACGCACATTGAACCCGAGCGGGGATGTTCTGTATGCAAGATCCCGTTACTTGAAATGTTACCCCGCGTGGTAAATAATCCCCCTGCCCGCGCACGCATGCTTAGCCGGCGTTGCGTGTGGAAGACTGCAAAATACAGTTTTTCGTCTTATTCCTTTTCTTTCCTTTTGTTTACAAAGTTCAACTGTGAATATGACTTGCTCTCTCTTGAGCTCTCTCACAGCTCCCTTCAAATGAATAACTGCACTTATTGAAATTTAACCAAAATTTACGGTTCTTAAGACATTGTCATTCGCACAGTGGGTTGTTTTTATGAATTTTTAATTCTGTAATTGAAGTTATTCGTGTAGTTCGCGTGTTTCACTTAGTTTGTTTTTCCGCA
This sequence comes from Drosophila navojoa, assembly GCF_001654015.2. The sequence goes on along the minus strand of NW_022046076.1, from coordinate 5,258 downwards.
ATTCATAAGCAATACCAGTGAATCGGCAATTTTTATGTTTAACTGTAAAAAAATGATTAATGAATGAATGTTTTTCCAGCAGACTTCCGTTAAACTTTTACGTAATAAACACGCCACGACATTCTTTTTTTTTAACAAAAAGCAAAACTACAATTTCGAGAAATAACTTATCGAAGAAAACTAATATTCAAAGTGAAGAAAAAAGACAACAAATTTGGAAAGAAAACAAACGGCAAACAAAACGCAATATAATAGAAAGCCACAAAAGAGACTAAAGGAAAAGACAATATTTGTTTTTAGTTTTATTTTTTATTATTTTCATTTTTATTTTGGCACACAATGAGCCAAAGTTTTGATAGTTTTACGCACGGCGGAGGCGGAGGTGGGGGCGGACGGCGAGACTATGCGGAGCGGCAGTCTTCGGAGGATGTGCCGGATTCGACGGCAACAACAACAACAACAACGACAGCCGGCGATTTAGCCGCTGGCACAGCGGCTGCCACACTGCGAGATGACGAATTCAGCGAGGATAACAATTTCGAATCGAATTTGCGACGTCGCAAAGGCAAAATAATATCCTGTGCCAAGGAGACAATTGAGAATGGTAAGAATGTCACTCTAATATATGCATGTTGCATATACATATATAATATTGCCTAGAAGCAATCCCTTTGAAAAGTATTTTTGATTACGAAAAAATCTACCTCTCATGTTTAATTATAATCTAATCATAAAAAAAATTAAATAACATTACAAAATCTAAAATCCCTTTGTCACTCTTGTACGATATACATAATGTATAAGCGATCGGTTCGAAAACTATTATCTTGTTTTATAAGAGTCTTTACTCTCTCTTAAATAGTCAAATTCTAGTAATGTTTTTTTTTTTTTTTTTTTGGCTCACTTATTGACTTTGTAATTTGCCCAATAAACACACCCTTCTAGCACGCAATTCCCCACTCTTACTCTGTTTTCTCTGCCTGTCTCTGTCTTTCTGTCTTAAGAGTTTCAGTCGAGACGCCAATTTCGTAGCTTGTTAATGGGCCAACCCTTATGCTTGGGCAGCCTTAAGGTAAAGCCATAAATTTCATATGGATTTTTCTTCAATGTACTCTATTCGTATGATATGGAACACACGCAAAGCTCTTCACATCCTTGACCCATTAACATTAATTTACCACCTGAAGTGAATGTGGGAAAATTACTTACTGCTGGCCATTGCCATGTGGGCGCAAAAAATCGTTCGCATTAATTAAATTGAAAGTTAATATAAGAGAATTACGAATCTGCAGGCAAAGGCGCAGAAGAGCTTTCATAAAGTGTAGAGAAAAGACGCTGTTGCCATCAGTACTGATCTCTTTAGCTTTACAGTCAAGAGCGACAGAGTTATTACAATATTGCGCATCCTTGAGTAAATGTGCAAGGCACAGGTATAAGAAAGTCTAGGAGTAAAAGAGATGACGTTATGCATTTTGATCTCTTTAATTTTGCACTCAAGAGCGGACGGGAGAGAGCAGAACATTCAGCTTCTCTTTTATTATATTATATGTGCAAATGCAGGCTTCCTTAAATATAAGCACAAGTGTGTGTATGAATGT
>NW_022046075.1:28591-74715 GCF_001654015.2 Drosophila navojoa | reverse complement strand
TTCCTTAGTGCATACTTATCGCACATGCCCAGTTCTTAGACACATTTGTATATGTACACATATGTTTCGTCTATGTGTGGACATCTATATTTAATGGACTTTACGCCACATCTCTAATTCGCATTGGGCACGTATACAAGTTTATATTCTTCTTCTTTCTGGGCTCTATATCTGCCTTTGTAGCTCGTTTTCGTAGTGCTAAAGCTCAGAGTGTTTGGGTTCATTTAAGTTTTTAGTCATCGTATGTTGCGTAGTTTGTAAGTTTCCTCTTTTTGTCTTTTATTTTGGTTTGTTTTGCTTTGATTCGTATTGACGAGATATTTTTAACGTGATGTTAGTAGTTCGCTCGGTAGGTAGGCTTGATTGTATTAGTTTTTGTTTTTCGATTTAGCATACTTGTTTTTTCTCTTTTTTTGTTGTTATGATCAGAATTTTATCAGTCTGATAGCCAGATAGGCTTTGGGCTCTATTTATGTTTGCCTACTCTTATCTATCGAGGGGGACCGTGCTAAAGGACAACCGCCATTCAGTTTTCTGTGTGGCACGCATTTTGCACACCAACTCGATGTGGGGTTGTCTTAGATAATACATAGATGTATGTAGATTGTGGGTCAACAAAAATGTACAGTATTTCCATGTGGGGAAGTGTGCTGAGTGTATTACGATTAATCGATATATATACAAATAGATTTTTGATAATACCCCAGGGGGAATATGAATTTGTGACGAAACGAATTTGAGATAAGAATATAATTACAAACTTACGTCGATTGATAGGTACACATTCACAGCGTTTCTGGTATTTATGGGTGAGATAATTTTAGAAATATTCGCTCGTAGTTAAACTATTTTAATCGGCCCATATGTATAATGAATTTTGTTTATTATCAACGTATGCATATAAGTTTTCAATTGTAGGTATCTTAGATAATGCTCATTAACAAAGGCGATTTTGACGTTACTGAGACATAGAAACTAAAATATATGCTAATGTATACCCTCGAATATAAGTATTTCCTAAAGCGTGGAAATTGGAAAATGCGTTTACTGATATTGCAGAAACTGAATGCTTCTTCACGTGGAAAAAGGCATGACAGGTATATTCACGCGCTTTAGGGACTTGCAAAATGGGGAAAACTGTATGCTCTACAGTTTTAAAGCTAGAAATTTAAAATTAAACCTCCTTTATCACTTTACAAAATTTTCGTCCCAATAACCGTGCGGACTACATATAAAGAGTTTAATAAATTTTTTGCAGTGTATTTGAGCTACGTCATCAACATGGTCATTCTATTTATAGGTCATGTCAGACTTTCCGCTATATTAAGATTTTAATTTTTATGAACTTATATTTATTTTTATTTTATTTTGAATATACATATATATCTTTTATTTATTAGAGTCTAATGATTTTTTTAGATAATACATTTTGCGGTTATCACTTTTATTCATCAAACAATTTTTGGTTTAGGCCAAAGCCCTCTAAAAACAAAAGTAAATTATGAAATAAGTTAACATTTATATATTTCCGTCATTTATAACCCTAAATATCTGATTTTTTAATTACTTAAATATATTATATTCAAATTAGATATAATGTAAAAAATAAAGAAATAATAAAATATTATACATATAATACAATATTTATTTATTACCAATATATTTATCATTTGTTAATTGAAAGATATTTTTATAGGTGTTTGCGTTTAGACAGAAAAGAAAATCATGATTTTGCCTTTTACCATAAAAAATACTTTATATTTATACACAATTAAATCAATGGGGGAATTCCTGTCATAAATAACCTTAGGGAACTTTAATTTTAAGGTTCTTTATATTTTACTTCGTCAAAAAAGTTGTTAGGGGTGTTCCCCTTTATAAAAAGTAACAAAAACACACACTCATCTATTTTGGTAAACAAAAGTGTATTCTGACTTTTAAGGTATTGTAACTATCATACTAGGGGCATTCAGCTCTTAAAACAAAAAAAACTCTCATAACAGGAAGCTTATGCTTTTGGTTAACTCATCTAAGAATGCGGCGGTGCTCATAGTGGTGCTTGGCGGTGCTTGGCATTTCGAGTGGTTTCAACTGCCTTACTCTCTTAACTTGTTATGCAATTTTGTTTTGTGTACAACGCGCAAAACAATAACAAGCAAATGCAATTGTTGACTATTTGCTACAGTGAATCATCGATAAAAACGACAGATCGAGTATCGGCAGCGCTATTGATTAGTTAAACATTGTTTATTATGTTCGAGCTGCATTGATATTGATGTTGATATTGATATTGACGTGTGTCGCTTAATCATAGTTATCACAAATGCCAATTCGCCGTCAATAGTTGGATATTTATATTGATTAACAGCTTTTTCGCTTGCGCTCTTTCTCTTTGTTGTTCAATCGAATAGAAATAGAATAGTAAGCTGAAAAAATTACTCAGATTTTATTTTGAGATTGGCGCCCAGGCGGGTTATGGGGCAAGCTATTTATAGCTCACTCACAATCTGTCCATTTCGATGCCTTATATTATTTTTAAACAAATTGTGCATACTCTTGTTGTAAACTATACATATTTAGCTCGTTTTAATTCCAAACAAATACATATATATATTTATTTTGTTTTCATTTTAGCCAAAAACTTACATCTCCCAAATGGAATCATTTTAAGGGCGTTCGTTTGCGTTGGAAGGATAAAATACGACTTAACAATGTCATCTGGCGTTGTTGGCATATGCAATGTGAGTATAATTCAAACTATATACAAATAGATATATATATATATAATATATATACATATTTTTTTCTTAAATTAAATAATAAATTAAATTGAAATTATTAAGTTTTATATTACATTATTATCTATATTTTATTACGGATTCAGAGAGAGCTCACATAAATAAAATTAGCACAAGAATGAAGTATTATTAGTAAAATTTCATAAAATTATATATGATATAATTTATCAGGTAGCATATCAATCAAAACAAATCTATTAAAAAATAATTTTGTTGTATAAAAAGCTTAAAGTTTACACGTTAATTTCCTGCCACAAATTTATGACAATACTACAGCAAAACAAAATTGTAAAAAATTTATTTTGATTGGGATAAGATAATAGGTTATTTGTACATTTGATATAGTTGCTAGGTTACGAAATTTTAAGACCGGAAACGCCAAAATAACAAAATGAATAGTTAAATTCGAATAATTATATTTTCACAAATCACAAATCATTTTAGAGCTAAACAACAATTTCAATTAAATACTTTTTCACTCTTGAGTATTTCAAATATAAGTAAGATCCGTGATTGGTAAATATTACAAGTCATTGATGAAATGAAAATTAAAAATTATTTGATGACTTTTTCCTTGAGCGCCAAAGTGCCCCACGTGTTGTACGAATTACAGATTATACAAAAACCAAACAAAACGCAAATGCTCAAGCCAAAAGCAATATCAGTGCCAACAACAACAGCAAGAACAACAAAAAAAGCTAAAAGCTAACGTATAAAAAGCTTTCCTGATTAGCAGATGAGTCGCATTTGTTGTTAGCTTTTCAACAGGTTTCTAATTTTTAGTTATGTGTCTAACTTTTTGACAGTCGCTGTTCAGTCTGTGGAGCAAGTTGTAGCTGTGGTTGTAGCAGACACACTTTGTACCCTACACTTGGTTTCATTGTCAGGCGTCTGGGCAATGCGTCGTGCTTCTCTTACGCTTATCAGCTTCAAGTGGCGCTTATCAGAGATGTCTGTCTGGGTTACTTAGTGAAATAGGTTTTAAATAAGCACCTTCTGTGCAACTCAAACATCTGATGCCAGCAAAAGTTCGGGGAAAAAATCATATGAGCAAGCCCCATTAAACTTATCTCAGGCTATATTTGACAATGTGGTAATGCTTCTAATTTAAATTTTTTTTTATTTTATTATTATAGTATATAATTTATAAAATTCTTAAAAAATATAGCAAATTCCAGCTAGTTATAAAATAAATAAGTACACAAATAAATGCTTAGACAGCTAGCATAAAAATTGTAAATTATGTTAAGCCAGAGCTGTCACCGTTTGTGATTACTTTCGACTGTTTGACAACATGCAATTTAAGTTAAACAGTTACTTTTTAATTAATTAATTAATTTAAAAAGGGCCACAACTATGAAATACATTTAACAAACATTGAAATTATATGTTTCCTTTAAATATTAAATTTATTTTAATTTATAAAAATTTTAAATTAAATTAATTTACTATACAAAATTATATATTTAAATTTAAAGATCAGATAAGATATATAGAATATATAATATTATCGCTCATATTCAAATATGCAATATATATATTTCAAATTTGAAATATTTATTCTCGCGTTTTTTCACCTAATTATTACAAATCATACAAGTATAATATATTTTATAATTATTTGGAACTTTCCTATAAATTTCGCATTTTATGGTTCCATTCGTTACATCACGAGTGCGCGAACAGCAAGAGTGTTGCCAGATAGATAGATAGATGTGTTGTATTACAAACCCCGTCAACGTACGATTATCTCTTAAAAGTGACGACAACTGCGACAAAGGCAAATGGAAAATTTTAGGTCTATTTATAAAGTGTGCTGTACTGTGCTGTAAATCCAGCTACCTACAAATGTACATTGTACGTACTTCATCCTCTTCTTATATATTTTTAATGTTTATTCATCAGATTATAAAACCTAAAATGCCGTTATGTGCTCGCTGTCGGTTATTATCGGTCAGATAACTTAAGCAAAAATTTGGATTGTCATCTTCGTGTATTTCTGAGCAAGTTGCTGGCATTATGTTAATATTTATCAGTTAGACTAGAAAACTGAAGATGATACTTTATTTCATAAATACTAAAAATAAATTAAATACTACTAAACAAAATTATTTATAAGTTTTTTTTTTAAGATTTAATAATATGTATTTTAATTTTATTTATTTATTTTTTTTTAAATTTTTTTTTGCCCTTTTTTATTTGAATAGTTCATTTGAATAGAAAATCAATGGAAAATTTATTATAAAATTTATAATGTATGATGCACACTTTGCAAAAAAAAAAAGTAAATAGAACGTTAAAGTTAAAGTTCAGACAAGGCCCTTTTGAGTTGCGTAGAAACCGTAACGCCGTTTAACTACATAGTATTTCAAAAAGTACAAGCTAAAGCAATTCATTGTGATTGTGAAATGTATATAGATTTCAATATACCTTACCTTTCAGAATCGTACTCCAAAGCTTATATGCTTAGTAAATATCGTTGGGTGTTTACAACATAATGAATTGTCATACCGTGATTTCCATACGTCTGAGGTTCATTGTTATTGTTGAGTTGCCAACACGTTTTTAGAAACCGCTGAAAGCCGCTTTTGGCATCTCTCTGGAGCTATCTGTAGAAATAACGCTAATCTACAGGCTAAATCTTATCTCTGAACATTTGACGCGCTCTCTTTACATAGTCGTTATATTATTTTTTCATATTTCTCCTCCTTTTTTTTTGCAGTTATACAAAAGCGCAGAACACCGGTGTGTCAATTCGCATCGCCGCTGGACGTTGACATACATAGTAATCCCCAAGTAAGTATTAGAGTAACAACTGTCACTAACTAGTTAAGAGTATCAAAATGTGCGCACCGCGATAATAGTATCTATATGAACTTATTTTCCAACAGTGCGTCAAAATCGGGTAATAGTTTACAGTGATAAACAAATATAATAAAAACACTTGTGAAATATCAAACTCAACTCAAAAGTCAGATTGTGTAGAGTATTCACCTATATAAAAGATGAATGAGTTAGTCTACATCAATAGATCTTTAAAATTGCACATCTGTTCTTATACAAAATAAAAGCCTAGGCGAAAGGTGTGATAAATAAGTGTTGTACAGTGAAAAATTATATTTGTATAAGTTTTTAAGTTTACATAAGTGAAGTTGAAAACTGTTCAAGCAAGTATATGTTAACTAAAAAAGGATTCTTTATAATTTATATATATTTTATGGACATTACAAAATCTAGAAATATACAATTTGTATATATAAATATATATTCGTATAGGGAAACTTTTAGAATCGAAATTATAAATAAAAAATGTATAATATATATATTATAATTTTAATCTGTCTTAATTTACATTTGTATATCAAAGAGTACATAATATTTTGAACAGATTTCTTAGCAATATGCCTCTATAACTGTTGGGTTAAATACTCGTTGAAATTTTCTTTCATCAGCTGTTCAATTATTTAATAGGTATTCAAATCAGTGAACCATACAGCTGACATATTAACCTAGTCTGAATATGTACTGAATCAATGTTATCGCAATGTACTCAAACAACCCCCACATGGAGCATGGACAAAAATGATTATACTGCTCGATTGACCGAACATCATTTGCAGAATGCGTGATCAAGAAGTCGCGCGTCGTTAATACATCGCCAGATAATACGAGTAGCAGCCAGATATACATACATATACGTATAGTATACACATGTATATATGCACATATATATGTATGTACATAAGTAATATAGATTTCACGTTGTTCTGCTTTCAACTTGCAGCACGTGATAAGAACACGCGATTATATTTTTGGGCATCATTCACCTTTTGGGGCGTATTATTTATAGCAAACGCGATTGAATTCGAACGATTTGGGTATTTGTACATGTGAAATTTTGTTTTAAATGGAGAATATTAAACTTAATGAGTATATTTTTTTTAGATAAATACTCTTCATAATAACATCAGGATACTAGCTTCTTTATAACTATTGAAAACTTGAATAATACATTTTTTATTATTTTGTTTATTTTTTAAATCTGCCCTCGCATAAGGTTCTAGATTTAACTTTGCATGAATGATGAAATCACGCGATATAGATACAACTTAAATTGACAACGATTAAAACAGATTCTACTTACACGTGTTTACATGAACTTGACGTAACTGTCAATATACGTAGCTGAAAGATAAGATTCTATTGCTATTTGCGATAATATAAGTATGGCTTGGTTGCATCTATCTATGAGCAAGAGATGATGAAAATAGATTTTTCAGTTGGATACTAGATAATAGAAAATGTATATAAGTAAAGTGTAACAGGTAGATATTGATGGATAATAAATGGGCACCAGATAGAAGATAATAGATACGAAATAGTAGATACTAAATACATGTACTAGATACTAATATATATATAGATAATATTCAATATATAGCTTCTTATAATAATAAACAAATATAATCGAAAACCCGATTGAGGCATATACTATTTATTCTTTAATATAAATATTGTCTAATCAAATTTTATTCATAACAAGCCCTTGACAACAACTTTACTTCCTGGCTCACCCGTACTTGACTTTAAAACGACTCTTTTGTCTTTGATTCTTCGTAGATTAACACATTTTCAGCTTAGTTAGGACTACATTGTACAGCGCAAACTGTTTACATGTTGCACAAAATATGAAAGGGGCAACAAAAACCAGAGTGATGGGAGGGACTGATAGAAACTGTAAACAAGCGAACGCCCACACCTTTTACAATAACTGCTAATTAGCTTATGACAACAAATGGAGATTGCTGGAGGCAGCGCCACTCGTCTGCCACACCCATATTATAGTCGAGTGTGTATGGCACGTCAGTCAAATACTAAATCTAGATTGTATTTCGTAGTAGTATAACGTATACAGACTCTTATCTTGTCTGGGTGGCAGCGGAAAGAGATTTATCTTATCGAAAGCTGCACCGACTCTGTTTTCATTTGCCAAAGTTGACTGAATCGGTTGGGAGAGCTGAGTCGTATACCTAAATTTATTTAGTGTATGCTAAAAAAGATTCATAAATTTTAATTATCGCAAAGCCCCAGTTATTGAATATACTTTTGTTTGGGGACCACTCGAATCAGTTGTCCAAAGAGCTCGACGCTAGGCAAACCATGCGATTCGCGCTCGAGTCCAGAGAAAATGTGTAAAGTAAAGTATAAACTCGGTTTATTTAAGTAAATACAACAAAAGAGAGTATTTTATATTTCTTATATGTATGATGAAAATTATTTATGTTTTTTTTTTTTTTTTCACAGACCGTTGTGCTTGAGGGAAAATATTGGAAACGTCATGCAGCTGTTATCAAAGCCGAATATAGAAAATGGCGCAAAAATTATAAATCAAAAGCAACTGGCTGCTTGACTTATGATTCGGTAAGTCCCAAAAAAATAACATTTTATTATATATTAAGATTATTTTGGATTGCAAATTATGATTTTTGCAAAGACTTGGTTGAGTTTTCCATTTCCTTAAACTGCACCAATATGACCATATATGTAAATATGGCTGTAAAGAGCTGTGAAATATGATGGATATATAGTATAGATATAAATCAGATTGCTCTAGCTGTTATACCCACCTTAAAGAGTGTGCTCTTATCGAGTGCAAAAAATCCATAGGCTGTGAGTATAGGCTGCTGGCGTAGATTTTTGAGCAGGAATTTTTCAACCTACATAAAAAGTTGGTTGTTTATAGTAATTTGTACTAGCAAATATTGAAATATATACATTTCTAAATATATACTGACCATTTTGTCCAGTCCAGAGCCAGTTCTAGGTATTTTTGCAAGGATTTTAGCTGTTTTATTGGCCTATAAGAGAGCGGGATGGAGATAGAAATGAGATTTCCGATTGAGCTGCACTCTACTAGCTAGATCATAAATATATGATTTATGTTACTGAATACAATCTATCAATAATCTATGAATACTTTCAGTTCTATTTATATTTACTGACGTATAAAGTAGTAAAAATTTAATTGAAAGAAGAGCTAAAATAAAGCAAGCTCTGAAATTCCGTGAAGGATCCTTAAGAACTATGACATTATTGTAATTAAGTTTAACTTGAAGCATAAAAGTATATATGAAATTGAAAAATGAGATACATAGTATTACATTCCTTCTCCATTACAATTTTTACAAAAGTCTTGATCAGTCAGTTAGGTAAGATATTTTGATTAATCAACTCACTCACTTCAGTTGTGATTACATTCGACCGCAACATAAATGTTATCATAGCCAGCCATGGAATATTCCACAGACAGGAAGTTATGCAATACCTGATGTACTCGAAAGGTTGTTTTAGTTTGCCCTCCATAACGGTACTAATCAGAAATAGTGGACCCGAGGGGGCCAGAAATAGGACGAGTGGCACAATGGGCAGCACTAAGACTCCGAAGCATGCGATTAGCTCCACGGCAACAATATCCAAGAGACGGTGTCTTTTGTAGAGCAAATGCTTGCAGTTCGACACGGAGATATTCTCCACTAGCTGACTGTTAAATTTAGCCAAGCCCGCTGCCACAATATGCTGCAAGCAGACAAAGAACACCAGCAACAGGCACATGGCCGAGAAGCTATACAAATACACAACAATGTAGAGTAGAGTGGGAATTCTGGATAGGCCCGCCCGGGCATAGCCATTCAGGTAGTTCACCAAGCAGAGCACGGCCAGAGCTACGTAGACATTGAAGTTGCGCCGAAAGTAACGTTCCATGGCCGCATCGGTGCACAGGCGATGCAGGCGAAGTAGTCTCGATACCAACTCGATGTGACGCTGACGTCGCATATAGAGGCATAGATGGAGCAGACAGAGACCTATGCAAAAGCTGCGTATATTGATTAGTTCATAGTAGTTGCCCGTATCGTTGTAAATGCCCATGTAGAGCTCTTGAGGCCGCAGGCAGACGTAGATGAAGCTAGCGAGTGCCGCGATCAGCACGATCAGCATGTGGAACAGCGCATAGCGCTCACTGCCGGCCGTTGACTGTAGCAGGCATTCGCGATCATCGAACCGGGCGCACAGCATGCCCAGCCTGTACAGGACACACAAGTATAAGCGCACGTTGCGACTGCCAGACATGCTGTCACAGACTAACCAGCAGGCAGAGGTAGCTACCCAATTTACTAAGTGCACCAACAAAATATATTTGATTTAGAAATTAGATATTAGCTATTGATTAATCACTCAGGCCCCTAATTAGCCGAGTCAACAAGTTGGTTTAGTCTAAATTGTTGGGGTAGCCAAATGAACTTTGGAAATCAATTGGCTCTGGGTTTAGGAACTGACCTACATTAGTGTTGGATATGAGCCAATGCTGAATGATTGAGGACGAATCCGTCTAAAACTTGTCTATTATTCTATTCAGAGTCGGAGAGAGTTATTATATCTCTGTCGATATATAGCATTTCATTACAATCCTCAAAATATTCCGACTATGTTTTGATATTACATTATTTATCAGTTTCTAAGAGTCGGAAAAATGTTTTATAAAAACTGATCCAAAATTAGCTACCTAATGATAAACCGGCTCTAATTAAATATACAATCTCTTGAGCTCAGTTATATGCACAGATGCTGTTTAACTCTTTAGGAATATCAATTTTATTTGTCTAAAAAATTGCATATTTAAGAGTAACTGGTTTATTGCCCGAGTTTATTATATATGTATATTTGTATTGGAATTTGGTTAAGCATAAGTATGCTTTAAATTGATATGCTATTTGGCTTTAGATTAATTACGCAAACATTTTGGGTTTTAATATCAATGTCTAGACGAGAGTCAGACTCAGAGATTCCGGTTTAGGCTAAAATCTTTTTACTTTTTTTTGGAATAAATACATTTGCAGTAATATTTTGGCAGTATTTGTATTTTAAATTTCCTGCTTCGCTTCGCACTGCTTCTCTCTCGCTTCTTACCTCTTGCCGCACGATATCTTGTCGAAAGACCATTATCAGCCCGGCTGCCCAGGGTATGTTCCACAAGAGGCATGTGTACAATGCCTTGAAAATGTTGAGCAGGCCAATTTGCTTAACATCCATCTTAAAGACAATCGTGATCAAGAAAAACGGAGCGATTGGCGCCGACATTAAACACAAAGCCGTAATTAGCGCCAGAAATGGACCAAACACAGAGTTCAGCTGCTCGTGGCAAACGATGAGCATCTGATTACGTTTATATAGACGATTGATTGTAGTTGTTGCTGTTCTTGTTACTCCTGGTGTGGCTACGGCTGTTATTGCTGCCAGCAATTCGCGATTATAAAGGTGCAAAAGGGCAGCCAAGATTTGTGTAAGGCAGCTATATAGAATTATGATAAGCCCTATCAGCAGAAAGCTATAGGTATGGATGAAACTTAGCAGAATGCTGGGGACGATGCGCAGGTTGGCGAATCGAAATGCCCCCGTATAGGTAATCGCACAAATAACCGTTAGACCCACATACATGTAGTACAATTTAAGGAAACGTTTGGCATGACAATTCCTGAGATCCCTGTGATTGTGATAGAGAACAAAGGCGAGGACGGCCAATAGGCGCTGGCGACTCGCATAGAATCCGAGATATATTAGCGATATAACTATGCAAATGACACCAAAGTTAATTACGAAATACGTATTGCCCACGGCTGTGTATTGGGGCAACGTAAACGTTTCAGGCATTCGCAAAAGCTGCGCGAAGGCAACCCATATGAAGAGCTGGAGAAGCGTTAGGCCGACTACTGTTAAAGTGTGATCCAAATCGCTGGCATAAATCCGATACGGTTGGCTAACATCGTGCGTTACATAGAGTAAACCGATACACTTTAGGCTAATTAAATAGACGCGCAGCTCGTCACCGGAAAACATGACGGAACAGGTGCAACTGACGCAAAAGGATGTCGAAGTGTCCTGCTCGTGGCGTTAGATCAATCAACTTGTTGAGAAGGACTAGCCAGGGGATGTTTTTTTTTTAATATGTATATTATATGACCAACAAATGTGAGCTAACAATCAAATCAATTGATGTTTACATTTCATTAGCGCTTAGTGTTTAACCTGACTGCACCCAAGGGGCCTATAGATAAACAAACATAGTCCAAGGGTGGCAGGCAGGCAGGACATTAAGCGAATTGGATTTATAATATTTATAAGGGAAAATACTTTAAAAAGGAAGTTGTTATACAGGATAGAAAAGGTAAACTTGAATCGAATCAAATTCACATGAATTTGTGTGGATAAGAGTTATTTATAATTTAAAAATAAATTTAAATTTATAATCAGTGTAAGGTAAAATCTAAAAATTAGTTTTTGATAATTTAAAAGTCTACCTAATATTTATTTTATTTATTTTTTTTTTAATTTCACATTTGCGAGTTCTATAAGATAGTTATTTTTGGTGACAATAATTTGGAAATAAAATATATTACTCAGAATGCAATTGCTAAAAGTATTCGCAAAAAAAAGTTATTTTAAAATACTAAAAATTATATTTAGTACAAATAAATGATCTATTTAAATCTAGTATTTACAATTTAAAAACATAACAAATAGTGCCTGATAGAATTTACTAAAACACACACGTAGTTTACCTGCACATGAACCGTGTCGCTCATTAGAGCTGTTGCCGCTGTCATTATTGTGGGCAAGAGCCAAATAGTCGACCTTAAAATGTTTTCGTACACTGATTTGCCCGTGTCGGTGACCATTGTGATGTACAATATGCTCGTGGAGTCCAGTGAGGAGAAGAGCAAGCAGAGCCAAATGCTGAAGCCATAGACGATGCTGACCTCATCCGTGCAGAGGATGAGCAGACGGTCGTGCGTATCGAGGCAGGCGCGCAGGCGCAGAACATCGCCACAGCTGCGCTTGGGCTGCTGCAGCTGATGGACCACAACGGTTAACTGCGCCTGATTGCACTGCAGCAAATGCCGAATGACATGAATGAGAGAGATGTAGGTGCCCTGAATGAAGCTGCTCGTCAGGGCGCGCAAGAAAAACCCAATTGTGCTGATTCGGAACAAAACGGATATGTGGCCCAGCCAGTCGGTAATGCAGGCATTCAGAAAGTGGCTAAAGTAGATGATATTGGAGAAGACCAGAACGACAAACAGACGCTGGGGCAGCTTCAGTCGTAGGCCCGTCAAATATTTCCTCTTATATAGCTCCACTTGTCGCACAACGTGAATTTGCAGCTTCTGCAGCAGGAAAAGCCAGGCATTCTGCACGAATTGTATGATCATGGCCGAGAGGAGCACCAGGCGCTCATAGTGATTCCCCGTGGCGGTCATTTCGTAATTAAAGTGAAAGGTCCAAAAGCACACCAGGATCACCATACAGCTGATCAAATAGATCTGCACTACCAGATGGATCAAATAGAAAATGACGCTGCGACGCAATCGAAAACGATCCATCCGAGAATCGTACTCTATGCAAAGGATGCCCAGATACCGGCAGATGCTATAGTACGGATATAGCTCCATTGGCCTACGCTTTCTCATGATAATGATTGCAATTCACTCAGCACTCGACAGAAACTAATTTCAATATAATCCCTTCGTGGTGTATTTATATCGACGAAAATCATTTGTTGACAAACAATTTCCTGTTTGTGTTTTCATAGGCCTTTGCTTAGTTTTCATGTGGGTTTGCTTATAGCTATAGCACTTTAGTTGTGTATCATAAATAGTGGGGCTTTGATTCAACTTTAATGGAATATTTGAAATATATATAAAAGTGTTTCAACACGTTTGCGAAGGGCAAAGAGTATATTAGTTCTCTACTCACAAATGTTATCTGTTAACTCACCTGATTGGCCACATTGTTAACGACCAAAGGCAAAGTCATGTAGAAGAATATGGGCGTTAGCCAGCTAAGCACTAACAGAACTTCTTTGTGTGAGAAGCGATCCACGAATGTGCCTATGTAGCATATGCAGGTGGCATCCAGCACAAAGTACAGAAAGGGAAATATCAACGCCACACCAAAGACATTCAGCAACTCTTCGTGGCAGAGCAGGAGTAGTTCATCGTGAATGCACAAATTACTTGCTATTTCGAGCAGGGGAATTCGATCACCCATGTGCAATTGATGCGCTTGGGCCTGGAGCAGAATCATTACTACGTAAACCAAGGCTGTGTAGTATGTGATGACGTATTTAATGCGAATGTTGTGCATGCATATGCAGATTAGACCGAGCAGCTGCTGGAATCCGTTATTCTGCTCCCAGGTGGCAATCGTATATTGAAGAATATGGCATACGTATATCACACTGATGGCAAGCCAAATGCGATACAGCCAACGCAGCGAACTGAATGCGTGAGTGTCCAGGTGCAAACGACGAGCCAAGTCCATGAGGCGATTCAGTAGATCCTGTTGCAAGTGCTGCTGGCTGTGCAGCCAAATGTGCAATAGCAACTCAGTGAGCGGTGAGGCGAGGAGAAGAATCTGATAGACGGCACTGCCCACAGTCGACTCCATGCTCACGTAATCCACACGGTTGCCCAGAAAATCTTCCAGCAGTGCACAAATCATGATGCACAGCACCAATAGCTGGGCAAACCGTGAGCAGCATGTGGCATGCAAAACATAACGCTGCATGCAGCTCGAATAATCGATATCACTGAGACCCAAATATCGCTGATAGTGTAAAAATGCGAACAACTCCTGGGATTGCATGACTTTTGTGTACTGCGCCACAAGCTGTGCGATATATACTGAATGTGGCATAGAGTTAGAGAGTATAGAACTCACTATATCCAAGAGATGGATACAACATTGATATCGAGAGAAACTTGATATACGATTGAGGTACAAAAGTAAAATTAATATTTTAATTATAATAATGCACTTGACGAGTACATGAGAGATCATATCTTGTATTTCATAAAGGTATTATAGAGGTATACATATATTCATATACATACAAGTTTATGAATCTGAATACCGTTTCATTGCGCACAAATAAATATATTTCAATACTCACCTCGTAAGCCAAGTTATTGATTTTCAACGGCATGTACATATATATAGTATTAAATGCCATCCAGGATAATATGCCCAGAACATTTAGTAGAGTGAAGCGACTCTCCAGCGTTGCTAGATAGGCCACAAATATGGAATTCTGACAGAGAAATATAAAACAGGCGAGCAGAGCGATGCCAAAGACCTGAACGAGCTCCTCGTGGCAGAGCAGCACTATTTCATCGTGAGTTTGCAGATAGAGTGCCAATTCATCTGGATGGATGTCGGGTATTGCTCGGCTTAACTGTGCCGCCTGTGCTTGCAACAGATTTGAGACAACATTCACCAGGGATGTGTAGCAAGTAAGAATGAAATTCTTCCTTATAATATGCAAGAAAAAGCAAATGTAATAGGAAACCTTGTAGATCGCATGACAATAGTCATTATATATCACAGCAAACATCATCAGATGAAGAATATAGAAAGTGCAGCTGACCAGGCAAAGGCGATACAGCCAACGAGGGCAAGGCAATGACTCGGTGTTCAGATGTAAGCGTTGGCTCAGCCGGGACATTCGCTGCAAAAGCAGCTGTTGTCGCTGCTGCCGGAATCGTAGGCACAGATTAAGCAATATCTGTATGATGGGTGGCATCGACAGATGGAGATAGTAGAACGCTTTGACTGGCTTCGAAATCATTTCCGCATTGTAAACACATTCTCCTGTCAGAACTCCATGCAGAGAGCCAAACACAATGAGCAGCACCACGAGCTGACTCAAGCCAGAACAGCAATCGAAGTGCACTATATAGCTTTGCAATTGCCTCGAGTAGTCTATATCATTCAATCCCAAGTAACGTTGGTAACTGAGAAAACTTAGCAGCTTGCGATCCCTCGGCTTTTTGAGCATTTTCAACACACTTGCGTCCTAGTAGGGGCTTGGGCAATAACTGAGGGCAGTGAAATGTTTATATGAAGCGAAGGGAAATTATATCTATAGTTTCATCTTTCAATTCCAATTAGTGGTATTATTTTCAGGCTGTGGCATTATTATTGACTTCAATTTGTCTATCGTAACGACTGTTTATTATCTGATGGAACTTTAATTCAAAGGACTCGAAATAAAATATACCCTTTAACTGCAATTAATGAATACATTTCTGTATGTTAGGATATCCGGATAATTTAATCAACAATGATTAAAAATAATAAACTCTAGCCAAACAAAAATGTGTCTTTTCTGATTTCGTATTATAACATTTGCTGTTAATCCGAGTACGGCCTAACCAAGAAGATATGAATTTATAAAATTAATAAAGTTTTTCTTTATTTTCTGGAAACTAAAAAAACTTTTATCGAACTATATTATAATTTAATTTTTCTTACATTTTGCAGTCTAGTAATAAGAAGAAACTTTAATATATATATGATATATAATATCCCAAACTGTGATTTTCTAATTTGCCTTAATGTCAAAGATAGCTCGAATATGAGTCGTAGTTAAAAATATATAATTAACTGTTAAATTAACTGTTAACTGTTAAACTCACCTGATTGGTCACATGATTAATTGTCAACGGCAGGTATATATAGAATATATTTAGTGTCATGCAATAAATTATGACCAAAACTTCCACATATGAGAAGCGACTTTCCAATGTAGCCATATAGCCGACATATATGCAATTCTGACATAGGTGAAGGAGACTCAACAACATGGCGATGCCGAAGACCTCAACAAGCTCTTCGTGACATAACAGCAAGAGTTCATCACGAATGCTCAAATGGCTAGCCAGTTGCTCTGGGGATAGTCCCACAGATTGATCTCGAATCAGTTGTTCAGCGTGTGCTTGCAACAGGCTACACATAACACTCGTCAAGGAGGTATAGCAAATGATGACGAAAAACGTGCGCACGATGTCCAGCATTGAGCAGATATAATAGAGTATAAGCTCCATCCGTGGACAAGTGTGCCAGAAGAGCGCGGTAAAAATAGTCATGTGTATAGAATAGATAGAGCTGGTGCCAAGCCACAGGCGAAAAAGCCAACGGGGGTAGGAAAATTTTGGTGTATCCAAAAGCAGGCGTTGACTCCACAAAGACATTCTCTGCAGTAGCTGCACCTGACTTTGTTGCCGTATGCGTAGTAAAATGGAGAATATTATTTGTAAAATTGGTGCCGTAACCATATATAGATGATAATATAATTGAACTGGACTGGAAATCATCTCATCGTTAGAAACACACACTCCGCTCAGAGTTCCATAAAGAGTGGAGCATACTACAGCCAGAATCAGAAGTAGACTTGCATAAGAGGACCAATCGGAACTAATTGAATATCCATGAGACTGCTTCGAATATTCTATGTCATTCAATCCCAAATAACGCTGATAGTGTATAAAGCTTAAAAGTTTACGCTGCTTCGGTTTTGAGAACATTTTCAAAGCACTTGCGCTTGACCAAACGTTGCGACGACTACTGAAGTATATACTCGTACATATATCTTTCGTGATCTTTCATTTCATTTAATGGTTATTATACTAATTAAAATATTAAAAAAAAAATTTGAAACTGCAGCTAATAACTTAAGTGTTTAGTCAGCTTACTGATAATCAGTGGCATGGCTAGGAATATTGAAAATGGTAGGAAGCAACTAAAGATAACTAATTGGATGTACCCGAGTATGAAGGAACCAGAAACCTACAAATGCAATAATTCTATATCGTGTATTTAGTATATATGAATGTAGTTTAAATGGGTTTTGTTTTGCCGATTTTGAGTAGAGTATATAAAGTACAGACGCCTAGCCAGGCTGACTTACAGCCTTAACTGTCCTATTCCTATTGTATTATCAAGAAATTCGATATCGATAAAACTCAGAACTATAGAACTATATAGAACAATACTATAGAATCTCCCCATTGCTTTCAAATACACCAAACCCCAATTCTCATTTAACTTAGACAAGGAATTCTATATATTAGCTGCAATCAGCACTTATTAAATGATCCAATTAGACTCTTAGACCATAGTAAACCCAGCCAAACATTCAAAGTTTTGTGTAGTTGTATGGCAGAGCATTAGACATATCACTCACCTGTTTGGCCAGGCTGTTAAGTAACAACGGCATAGTTAGGTAAAAACTTATTGGCAAAATCCAACTTAATAAAAATACTACTTCCCCTCCTGAGAAACGCCCCTCCAACGCAGATATATAACCATTGCAGGTGGAGTCCAGTAGAAAGTATAATGTAATAAATACAAAGATACCGCCAAATACTTGAACCATTTGTTCGTGGCATAGCAATAGCAGCTTATCGTGAATGGACAAATTGTTGGACAATTGCCTCATAGACATAATAATTCCATTCTCTATAATATACAATTGATTTGCCTGCTCCTTCAATAGGACCAACGTGACGTACAGTAATGAGGTGTACAGCGTGATGATATAGTTGGTGCGGGTTATATGCACGTGGAATGCGATAGCACCGACTACATATCCGAAGCTAATACAATTGGAAATTGAAGCTGATATTATACAGCCTGCATAGTAAAAGTTAATGCAAATCCAGAGGCGAAAAAGCCAACGTGGCAAACATAGATCCAATGTGTTAACCTTTAATTCACTGGCCAAGTCATTCAGCATTTCGAGTAGATCGCGTAGCGCATATTGCTGACATCGAATCCAGATTTGCACAAAGATCTGAACAATGGGAGCAGCCAGTTGGACCACATAAAAGAATTCATTAGCAACTCGCGATCGCATGTCCAAGTATGCACTGCTATCTGTATCCAACATACAATAAGTACCGTAGATTAGAAAGGTTAAAATCAAGAACTGCAAGCTATAAGAGCATAAATTTCCATTGATCACATAGAAATTCGTAATGTTAGTGTAGTCCATATCGGTTAATCCCAAATATCGTTGATAGAGAATAAAAGTCAAGAGCTTTCTCTGCTTTGGCTGGACAAACATTCTAATTGGAGAAGAGCACAAGCGCGTGTCTAGAAGTCGAATGGATAACTGAGCGAAATACCTTTTTAGCGTTAATATAGTTAATTGAAATGCAAGATAATCTGTGGGCGAATAAGTTGTTATATGTTTAAGCGGGACATTTCAGACTGAGTAGGACGAAACTCAAATAAAAGGAGCGAAAAATAAATTGATACAGATACAGATACAGATACACAGATAGAGATACACCGATACAGATACACAGATACAGTTTCAGATAAAGATACAGATATAGATACAGGTAGAGGCTGCAAACTTCAAATTACTGCTAGAATATAAATAAATCTATAGCCTAAAGTTCACTCACCTGCTTAGTCAGATTGTTGGCTGTTAATGGTATGATAAGAGACATAAATATCGGCACTATCCAGCAGAGCACAAAGAGGACTTCCACAAAAGAAAACCGTTCCTCCAATGAGGCTAAATAGCACGTACATATAGCGTCGAGTACGGTATACAGAAACAGGAGTACCAAAGAGCCGCCATAAACTTCAACCATCTGTTCATGGCAAAGGAGGAATAGCTTATCATGAAAGCGCAAATTCTCCGCTAGTCTGTCCACGATAATCGTAAATTCAGACTGAAGCTGATTGGCCTGTTTCTCCAGCAGCGTCATTATCAGATTGACCAAGGCTGTATAGCACACAATGATGTAGTTGGTGCGCACGAGGAGCACAATGTAGCCCGACATGGCGAGGTAGTAGCCGAAACTTTGATTGACATTAAAATAGAAACGTGCGAAAACAATATCACAAGCATAGAGAACGGAAATGCCCATCCAGATGCGGTAGAGCCATTTAGGGCGATTTAATTCAGTAGTAATTACTCCAAAGTCTCTGGACCAATCAGTTAACCGGTTGAGGATGATCAACTGCGACTCCTGTTTGACACGTAACCAAATATTGACTAATATCTGGGTAATCGGAGCCGTTAGTATATAGATATGATGAAAATCATTGCCCGACTCGGAAGGCAAATTCACATATCTTCCTGAAACCGCGCCGTAAAAACACGCAACAAAAACCACTTGTATGCCTAGCTGTATGCCATAGGAACACCAGTTTCCGTTGATCACATAACACTCCATACTACTGCAGTAATCAATATCCGTGAGCCCCATGAAACGTTGATAATGTAGAAATGGAAAAAGTTTTCCACTTCGCTTCGACTTTGACATACTGTACCGAAAAACTGGCGCGTATCGTGCGTTAGGTTGTCCAACTAAATGCTCTTTGAGTTCAGGGAATTGTCTAAATGGGAATATTACGAAATCGCTAAGGCAGCAACTTAATTGAAGTGCTTAGGGCTCTTATTTGAACAGAGTTGTGTGTACCAAAATGCGTACGACATTTCATTATTTGCATAAAACATAATTCTAATTGAAGGCCTTTATCTTAGTTTATCTCTATTTGGATATTTAAGGGTATGAACGCAATGGTCTAAGAGTAGCTCTTATAATTGAAATATGTTTTAGTATTCCTCCCATTTTTTGACTTTTATTGTTAAGGATTTTACATTCAGCAGATAATTAAAAAATTAGAGTGGCACACAAGAATGACGGCTTAATATAAATAAAATAATATCCAAAAAACTCATCCTTATTTGCAATTAAAGCTAAAGTATTTCCTAGTCAGTTATATCCCACATATTTTACATGCTGTCACTATCGTCACTCTATTTTGTCGTGACATTGCGTAAATAATCCTATCGTAAATAGTCTTACCTCATCAGCCAAATCGTTGATTATCATTGGCATGCTTAGGAATATGCAAATTGGTATCATCCACCGGAGGAGCAGCAACATTTCCATGTAGGAGAAACCATCCATGGGCAGAGCCAGATAGCATACCTCGGTGGCATCGAGCGTGCCATATAGATAGGGCAGAACCAGAGCGCCGCCAAAGACATTCACCAACTCATCCTGACATAGGAGCATTAACTCATCATTCAGCCTCAAATTGTTGGCTATGTGCCGCAGGCAGATTCGCTCATTGCGCAGTTGCCGTTGCAGTTGGGCTGCTTGCGCACGGAACAGATGCTTCACTAGACACACCAGCGAGCTGTAGCAGATGATGATGAAATTCGCACAGACGAGGCGTACATAGAAGCCAAGTAGAAAGGTTAAATGATCTCGCTTCATGTCCATATCGAATACTACGAAAAACACAATATCCAAGGCGTAGTACAGGCAAATTGCGAGCCAAAAATAGTAGAGCCAACGGGCGCGTATCTTTTCCAATTCAACAGCTTGCAGAGATGTGGCCACACGGCTCAATATGTTAAGCAGCTTCAGCTGCATCTGCTGATGCAAACGCATCCACGCGTTGGAAATCAATTGGGTAAACGATGCAGCCAAGATGACCAAATGATCGAAATTGTCGCCAGATCGCGAATCAGTTGCCTGATAATTAACCGACCATTGCATAAACGTGGCCAAAATGCAAGCGATCAAAATGGCTTGCACAAGTGAATGCAGCATATAAGATACGCAGCTGCCTTTTAGTATATAATGCCCCGAGGCCTTGGAGTAGTCCAAGTCGTTTAAACCCAAGTAGCGCTGATAATGCAAGAACTTCAAGAGACGCATTTTGATTTTCACACACGCGTTGCTTCTCGAACTATAATTCGTTAACTGAATCGAAATTTTGAAAAATAGTTGCATAAATAAAATTTTATTTAAATTTTGAGTTGAATGGGAATTTCCGCGGCAGAAAAACTTTATCTTCTTGGTGTTTAATTATAGTTGTTTGAGCAAATTGCGCATGGTATGCTAATACCATCGATACCAATTTCATTTAACTAAAAAACATTTTAATTTCACCCTGAAATTTACATAGAAGATATCACTTTTTGATTGCAATTAATTCGATTAGCACAAGAACAACTAAGCACAATGAAATTTAAAATAAAATTAAATTAAATTAAAATATTTCTATATTAAAAATCAAATAAATTCATAATTTTTTTTATAATAATAATAATTTATTATTTTTGCATTTATAATACTATCTAAATTTGATTACTTTTATTTATCTATGCAATATACTTATGTAAGATATCTTAAACACATACTTAATAAATTATTTTTTATAATTTCATCATTACAGAAAAGTGAATTGGACTTTTTGGAATGGTCTCCGCTGAACGATAGAAACTTAATGCCAGAGGACTGGACAACGGACACATTGTTCTCGGCAATAAATGGACCATTTCCATTTCCAGATTCCAGAGAGATCGGTAAGCATTAAATGAAATCAATCTAAATATCGGCATGTATATAATTATTCATATATACCATAAATTTCAGCACGCGGTGCAGGCATTGCGGATTTTATACAGCCAAGTCTGGGGCCATTGCAACCGAATTTAGATGATATCGATCTTACCCTGTCAGGTATATTGAATTCATACAATTATATATTAGTTTACAGAGATAATTAATAGTCAATTTCTTGCTTAGATTTGCTCACCACAACCGGCTCACGCTTGCCACCCGTGCCCGAGGAGGGCACTGATGCGGAGATGCTCAAGAACGACGACTATTGCCTGCAGGCGATCGTAGGTGCTCCGCACACGCTCTACAGCAACGACAACATGATGGAGGTGGTGGCCAGCAGCAGCGGCGGCGGCAGTGCTCAAGTGGATGCCAATATGCTGGAGCTGAACACGCCCATTGGCAACATGCCCTACGGCGACATCGAGCAACAGTTTGTGACAGCGCGTCAGCAGGCTGTAAGCGATGCGCAGCAGCAACATTTGCTGAACGATAGTCAGTCGACGCGTCTGCATGCGGGCAAGCACTTTGGCCCCATCGGCGGCAGTGATAGCAGCAGTCGTTGCTCCCCCAACGACAGTTTCTCCAGCAAGAGCGTCATTAACGGGCGCATCGCCAAGAATACGCAGCGTCTCATACGACGCGAGCCGCACAACTATGATAAGGCGCAGCCGACGCTGCATCAGACGACAATCTATCAACAGATGCTCGCCGAGCAGCAAAAGAATCAACAGCAGCAGCAGCAGCAGCAGCAACAGCAACAACAACAGCAGCAGCAGCAACAGCACCTGAGTGGTGGTGCTGTATTGCAGCCGTTTCAGACACCCCAAGAGCAGCAGCAGCAACAGCAACAGCAACTGTTGCAGCAACAACAACAGCAGCAGCAGCCGCGCTTGCTTTTTCCCACACAGCAGCAGCAGCAGCAACAAAGCGCTTACAATACGCAAAGTTTCTTAAGTACCTATGCAGACAGTTATCAGCACCAACAGCAGCAGCAACAATTGCCCACACAGCAGCAGCAGCAGCAGCTCAGCGTCAAGGTGGAGCCACATCAAACAGATGTTATGTCTTTGCTGAACGACAGCTCCTATAACTCCATTAGCTACAAGCCGTATCCGCAGTTTAAGAAGTCCGCATCCACGGGTACGTTTCTGAACGTGCCACGGGTCTCCCAGCAGCAGCAGCAACAGTCGCAACAGCAAACCTACATGCAACAGGACCAACAGCAGCAGCAATTGCAGATGCAACACTCGCTGCCTTTGAGCCTGGGTCTAAGCCCGCAACAGTACATGCAGCTGACGCGCCAGCAACAGGCAGCCAACACACAGCAGCAGCAGCAGCAGCAGCAGCAGCAACAACAACAACAGCAGCAGCAGCAGCTGCAACAGCAAACTGTCTCCAGTCTGCTGCTGCAACAGCAACCCGCTGTAAGCGTCGCCTCCTGGGCCACGCCCAATCAAACCACCCTCTTGCCCAAGGAGATGCATCGCTCCAATAGCTTGCCGCTGAATGTGTCGCTGCCCAAGCCCATTCACCACGAGCAGCAGCAGCAGCAACAACAGCAACAGTTCATTGTGCCCAAGTATCATGTGAAGGGTAAATCGCGTGTGCGCAGCAATTCGATGCATCAACAGCATACGGTTGTCGCTGCCGGCGGTGGCTCACCAGTCAACAATGGACTCGCCAGCAGCAGCAGCAACAGCAGCAGCAGCAACTTGCTAATCACACAGCAGATGCAACAGGCCACCAGCGATCCAATGCTCAACAGCACACTCGCCCAGCTGCTGACCTCAAGTAAGTAGACAATATTTACAAATTTTGTATGAGAGAGTTTAGATATACATACTATAAGAAAATCTATTTATTTATATACTGTTCTTCTAAAGCAACATTTCGAAATATCTTTTATCTTCTCTATCCAGATACACGCTTGCAGGCAGCCGTGGCCAGCAAAACGCAACAGTCGAATTCTTCCGCCAATGCCATAGTCAGCAACAGCAACATCAGCAGCAACAGCAACATCAGCAGCAACAACAACAACCAGCAGCAGCAGCAGCAACAGCAGCAAACGCTATATGTGAACAATGCAGCAACATCGCCGATGTCTGTGCCGGTGCCAGCGCAACAACATTCACCAAAGAAATCCGCCTCGTTGCCGCTGTCGATTGCTGCGCCGGCACTGCACAGTCCGCCCATGGGGAAGATGCTCAGCTTTGGTGGCCAGGGTGGCAATAGTCTGGGTAGTAACTTGAGCCTGTCGCCGGACTCGCCGTTCCACGATTCGCAGGACTCGCCGCTGTCGCCGACGACCAGCTTGAAGTATCAGCCGCGCGATACGCAACGTCGCGCTGGCCACATTCATGCCGAGCAGAAGCGTCGCTATAACATCAAGAATGGCTTCGATACACTGCACTCGCTCATCCCGCAACTGCAGCAGAATCCCAATGCCAAGCTGAGCAAGGCGGCGATGCTGCAGAAGGGCGCCGATCACATCAAACAGCTGCGACAGGAGCGCAATGTGCTCAAGGATAAAATCGAAGCGTTGCGCATGGAGCGCGATGCACTAAATAACTCCCTGATGTAAGTTCCCACATCTCGTTTACTTAACTCGGCTAATTCGAATATTTTCTATATATAGGCATCTGCACTCGGTGCTGCCGGCGAATGGAGCGCCTGTGACACGCCAGGGCACGGAGCATGTGCGTCAGCTATATGAGGTCTATGTGCGATACAATACAATGAACGATTGGAAGTTTTGGATTGTAAGTGGGAGTGAGGGAGCATCATGCATATAAAGATGTAGAATACGTTCATAACTGAACTGTATATTTATGGAGCTACTTTAATCACTTAAGTTACTTTAAACACATTCAAGCTTTACTCGTTTGTCCGTCTGAGTCCGTTTACGTTGTTTATCTATTCGATAAAATCTTAAATTTGACTTTGCTTTGCTGCAATGAGCAGAAGTAACAAACATATTTCTTAATTTGTTGAATTGATATTCAAAACACATTTTACTTTTCAGCTGGGTCTCATTCTGGAACCTTTGTTGGCCTCTTACACCTCGACCGTTTCCAGCGCCAGTTTGGATGAGCTGCGGCGCACCGCTTTCCTCTGGGTGGATCAGCACTGTTCGCTCATAGATCTGCGACCTGGTGAGTATATCCTGCTATAAACACATGAAAAACGAACACCTTGTTAACTTCTATTTCTGACTTTTAGCTGTTACGAACAAATTAAAGTACCTATCGATGCACACAGATATTGTGTCGGATCCACCCAGTACCTTGCAGGAGGAAGTGGCGAAGGCTCTGCAGAATACCAGCGGCCAGCATCCCAATCTCCATGGCTCCTAACCGTTGTTGCTGCTCGTGATATGAATTTAACCCTATTGCTACAACAAATCCAATGTCAATGCAAAATGTTCGCCCTGCTGGGGGCAGCCACGTTCCACAGTCAGCAGCTAAAAATTGTACAAATTGCCTCGTGCTGGGGCAGATTCATTGTATATGTGTGTGCATGTGTGCATGCAACAGATGCACCATCAGCCATCAGCCACCAGCAGATGTAGATGCAGCCTCAGCTGCAACCACAGTTGGCGTGTAGTGCCTACAATTCTATGACTTAAGTGTAAAATAAACGATTTTACAATTTTTTTCAAAAATATTGTGAGTGTATTATTCCAATATATTCGAAATCATCGATATTGTGAGTTAATATTGTATATACATATGTGAAGAATGTGTATTCATTAGAACAATTCTTTATCGTTAGGATAGATAGATAGATAGCATAGACATGAGAAATATTATGAAAATCGCAATGTAAGCTTAGTTTTCGAAATTTCAATAATATTATATACGTCTTATCATAGCTTTACTTTTGGTCTTATCATCATTTGGACGAATTTAAGTGAAGTGTTTGTCCAGCTAAACCAATTTACGCCCCACTTTTCGTACATGTGATTTTCTGCTCTGTAAAGTCCATTTAAATTACTGAAAATTGGAGAAAATCAAGTCATTTACTCTTGGCTATGGGTGTTTCCATTTATTTCGTTACCATTTGCCGCATTTGTCGAACCACCATCCAGAGTGCAACCATTCTGCACAGTTTCCAGTTCCCCAATTATCGTGATCCGCATCTAGTGTTGAGAATTGCATATTTAGATGATGGACCATTGCGTCGCCTGCGTCTCCAGAATACTCTCCCAATGATTTCAGCTTAAAGTTCTCCTCTTCACCGCCGATCAAGAAGTCACTGTATCGTGCATATCGAACTTCATTATTAAAATTCTTTAGATAAATATACAGTTCGTGTTGTTTGTACTGTGTCAATAAGTGAATCTTATTAAGACCCATGAAAAACTCTCCGGTTGGTTTACCAAAGCCAGATTGATAATCCTTCATAGTTCTGTCGAACTTTTCAGAGCCATCTTGGCGACGCTGAATAACTGTCCAGCCGGAATCAACAAGAGTTGAATCACATGAAACGTTGAAAGGACTCGATCCAGGCAATTTTATTTCGACTATATTTGATTGTTTTCCAATGCTTTCGATTTCTCTGGTTTTGGCAACATCTATGGCATTTTCAGTTTTTAGTTTCAATATTGCAGAATCTGTATTCTTTTGCTCTACGTTTACCTGCTCGATTATATTATTTCTGCTCTGTATTACCATTGCGATTTTATCTGTTTTATTTTCAAGATCTTGAGTTGAATCCCATGAAACGTTGAAAGGACTCGATCCTGGCACTTTTATTTCGCTTACATTTGATTGTTTTCCAATGAAGCTTGAATTTATAGATTCGATCTGATTTATTTTACTTTCGAATTCTTTGATTTTGGCGACATATATGGCACTTTCAGTTTTTAGTTTCAATATTTCAGAATCTTTATTCTTTAGCACTACGTTTATCTGTTCGACTATTTTATCTTTGCTCTCTATTTCCATTGCCATTTTATCCATTTTATTTTCAAGATCTTTAATTGTTGCCACATTTTCGATACCTTTTGATTTCAGATCTGATAATTCTTTATCTTTATTAGTAAGTATGACCTCTTGAATGTCACCTAATAGCTCCTCTTTGGTCAAGCAATGTTTTTGATGTGCATTAGTTAGTGCTCGTTGGCTTTCCAAAGACCCGATAGTTGATTTAAGCTTGGTGATTGTATCAGATACATTGTTGAACTGTTTTTCCTTCGATTTAACTTCGTAAACCTTTAACAGGAGGGGCTCCACTAAGCGGAAACAGAACCTGTTGCATTGCTTGGTCATTTTTATCGAGTCAGCAGGTTTCTGTAATACTTATCTATAAATCACGCAATACAGATCAAATAGCCCTCAGTGAACTTACAGCAACATCTGGCAGGAATGCCAATGCAAGCAGAGATAACAATAGCTTTTGCAATATATACATCTTATGAAGGTCAACAAATGCTTATGAACCGCACTTCGTTATATTCAATCCACGACTAATTCTTGTTTACTTATAGCAAACTGTAATTTGCTCTCAACATATTATCAGTAAAAGTTCAAATTCTCATATTGTGGAGGAATGCTTGAAGGCAGATTCTGAAATTCTTAGAAATAATCATATACATACATATACATATGTGTGCATATACAATAGTATGATGACTAATTAAATAATTAAAATAGAGAATATGCTTTTTTGTATTCATTTAGAAATTTTAATTCCCAACAATTTTTACTTCTCCAGTTTGTCTGAGCATTACCGCTTCTATGTAGATATTATGTAGATATGCAAGGCAGATAAATTGTCAATGATAATGCCCAAGATCAGCAATCCTTGAATTCTGTTCGATAGAACGGTGCATTAAAATATTATTATTTTTTTCGAATACCAACAAAGCCCACAGGAAATGTTTTATTTATATTCGTGTTTATTTTATTTTCATTATAAATTACATTGGATAAAAAAAAACATTACAATTAAGAGAAAAAATGAATATAAACATATTCACTCCAATGACAGAAAGTTTCTTTCTATTAGAAACGAAAGAGTCGTAAGGGAGACGGCGCTCGGTAAATCCGATTTGGTCTCGAATTTGCCCGAAAATCGGACTGAAATACCAGGCGAACAGAAGTGAGAAGCAGCGTTAAATATATTAAACAAGATTGCTATGTTAGCTAACAGAGTGGAACCTAAGCTCGCTGTTAACGAACAGAGAGAGAGAGAGAGAGAGAGAGAGCATTTAATTTGAGCTGCTTTAACTCGTTCGCTCAGCGGCTGTTAAATAACATAAAGCTGTGATATCAGACATGTTATCTAAGCATTATTATTAAAATTATTGAAGAGCTGAAATAATAATTATACATCTTAAACACCATATTAAATTCAAATCATTCAGTTTAACAATACTTTATTTATTATCAATAATATATATAAATACATATTAATAATAATAAAACCAAATTATCTAATACATGTGATCTCCTTTTGTACAAATTTCATATAATTAAAGCAAAATTAGCGAGCAACTGCAATATAACATTACACCAATCGGATTTATTTATGAATTTTTAGTATGCCTGCGCGCTCAATGCAAGTATTAGAAAAGCACTCTCAATTGCGATCCAAGCTGCTCCTCTCTTATGTTTGTGTTACACATATATTGGTGTATGTGCGATTGTTGTGCATCGAAAGCATTCAAAAGTCATTAGGTTCCGCTCGGCGGCACCCGCTCAATTTTATTCCAAGCGACGTCTTACACCTTCTGTTCACCCACTTGTGGACTTTCTCACTCTCAAAATTCACACTGCAATCGTGTGCATGTTCACCTTTGAAATAAAGCTTGACGGGCAAGAGAGAGCTTTATCTTCCACTTTGTGACGAAGCCGCGAACTATGGTTTTTATTTGTAGATTTCTACATGCTTAATAACATATTTACATTGCTGACAAAAATGAACAGATTTACATTACATTATTATTTTTAATCCTATTGAAATATACCAAATTCTTATGCACGTAAATCAATTCAGACAATGGACGGCACACACCATTCTGAGAGAAACTCAGCGAACAACTAAGTTCAGCGAATTGTGGAAGGCCTTTATAAAGCCGGCGCTCGCTTACACACTATTACACATCGAAACCCATTTACTGTAAATGGCTTTCACATACTCACACATCAATACAAATGCAATAATAACTGGCATACATCTTCAGCAGCCTTCCTCTCTCTCACAAAACACAGAAGAGCAGAGCATTATTAAAAATATTGAGCTTAGCATCCACAATAGCATTTAACAACTATGATCCACAGCGCTCTGAGCTGGATTTTACTGTTTTTGCACTGCTATGCACAGGCGACAAAAATGTCGTATCCAATTCACATTATTTTATTTATCGAATGAGTGCTCGCTAAGCAAAAGACTTATTAAAATAGAACAGGCCATTCATTAGGTCATTAGTCAGCTCACGCAAATTGATTATGACACTTTTGTCGGCTCTGCGTATGTACTCAATGCGAGCAAAACAAAAATAAAGTGAGAGAGGAAGCCAACGCCAAAATTGATTAAGCTAAAGTGTAGGCTCTTATCTGTTAATGACTCTCCCTCTCTATCTACATACATATACATATCTCTCTGCTTGTGTGTGTTTCTTTTTCCTGCTCTCTCATTGCAGTTACATTTCAAGTGCATTTATACAAGTATTCCAGTTTCGCCAG
Source organism: Drosophila navojoa (assembly GCF_001654015.2). The sequence goes on along the minus strand of NW_022046075.1, from coordinate 44,952 downwards.
CTCAGTTGTTTTTTCATTGTTGCGGAATGTTCATCTTCGGCCTGTTACTACTGCTGCTGCTCGCCTGGATCTGGCAGCGCTGGCACTTCGGTTATTGGCAGCGCCTGGGCGTGCCTCAAACTCCCGCTACGCCCTTTGTGGGCAATGTCTGGCGCCTGCTGCGCGGCTGCTGTTGCTTTGGCGATCAGTTTCGCGAGCTGTACGAGAGCGCCGCAGCCAAAGGTGAAGCCTATGTGGGCATCCATGTGTTGCACAATCATGCGCTGCTGCTGCGTGAGCCGGCGCTAATCAAGCGTATTCTCATCGAGGACTTTGCGCAGTTCTCGAGTCGCTTCGAGACTACAGACGCTATCGGCGACACGATGGGCTCCCAGAATCTGTTCTTCTCCAAGTACGAAATGTGGCGCGAGACGCACAAAATCTTTGCGCCCTTCTTTGCTGCCGGTAAGGTGCGTCACATGTTCGGACTGCTGCAGCAGATTGGCCGGCAGTTGGAGCAGCATATGGCCAGGCAGCTGGCAGCATCTGGCTCATCGGCGACCGCATTCGAGCTGGAGGTGAAGCAGTTGAGCGCGCTCTTTAGCACGGATATAATTGCCTCACTGGCCTTCGGGCTGGAGGCCAATTGCCTGCAGCAGCCGGACGCTGAGTTTCGCCGGATGTGCATCGAGGTGAATGAGCCGCGGCCGAAGCGTCTCCTGCATCTCTTTACCATGTTCTTCTTCCCTCGCTGCTCGCGCCAATTACGCACACATCTCTATTCGGAGGAGTACGAACGCTTCATGCGCAAGTCCATGAACTGGGTGATGGAGCAGCGGGCGGCTAGTGGCGAGCAACGTCACGATTTGATTGACATATTCCTGCAGCTGCAGCGCAACCAGCCGCCGGAGAGCGTTGTGCATCGGCGTGACTTCTATGTGGCGCAAGCGGCATTCCTGCTGCTGGCCGGTTTCGACACCTCCTCCTCGACCATAACGTTCGCACTGTACGAGCTTGCCCGCCAGCCGGCCATACAGCAGCGTCTTCGGCAGGAGCTGGCAGCGGCGCTGCTTGGCGGCGTCTCTGGCGAACTGGACTATGATACGCTCAGCGGCTTGCCCTATTTGCGGCAGGTGGTGGATGAGGTGTTGCGTTTATATCCGCCCACAGCATTTCTGGATCGTTGCTGTAACGCCAAGGCGGGTTATGATTTGTCCGCTTGGAGTAGAGGCAAACCGCTGCGCTTGCCGCCAGGCACGCCCGTCTACATCTCTGTGCTGGGACTGCATCGCGATGAGCAGGTGAGAAGTCAACAGTTGAATATACATAGACATTGTTTAATGCGATTGCTTGGTAGTATTGGCCGCAACCGCTGAAATTTGATCCAGAACGTTTCGCGCCGGAGCAGCGAGCGCAGCATCAGCCCATGACGTATTTGCCCTTCGGCGCTGGTCCGCGTGGCTGTCTGGGCACCTTGCTTGGCCTGTTGGAGATCAAGGTGGGTTTAGTTAGGTTTCATTTCATATTGACATAAACTTACATCATTTTTTTTATCAACAGGTGGGTTTGTTTTATATACTGAAGAACTATCGCGTGGAGAGTTGTCCGCGAACGCTGCCGGAAATGAAGTTTGATGCGAAATCCTTTGTCCTGACAGCTGCGGGCGGCACCTACTTACGCTTCATCCACGAACCGCTATGAAATAGGGGAGCTGAACAGTAAATTGACATTTACATACATTTTTGTATAGTTTTTATTTTTGAATTTTCACTTTATTAGGGTAATTGTTTTTCACAAATTTTTATTTAATGTATTTTTTTTCTTTTTTTTTTTTTAAGTTTTTCTTGTTTGTTTTTAGCCTAAGATCAGCTCAAAAATGTTCACAAAATTTGTCAGTTGGGCTAACCAAATATTGCTGGCCATAATAAATATGGCTAATCTACCACTTGGACTATAGACTGCATTTATTGGCGGGCTTATCAGTATTCGTAATTAAAATCTTAAATGAAGTGCATTGATAAGAAAACTAAATTGACAAAAAAAAAAAAAAATGGAATTTCTCAGTTTTGGTAAAGAAACAAAGTTTTATGACTGCGGCTTTTGGCCATATATCAAATGTTACCGACAATATTTGGATAGCTTGACAATCAACCATATACATATATGTTGTGTCTATTTATTTTTCTTGTTTTACTTCTTTTATTTATATTTATTTATCATATACAATTTAAAAAACTAGCTCTCGAGCTACCTGGCTTATATATCTTCACTTTTTACAAATTATCAAAAACATAACTAAAGCAATTTTACACACTCATTATGAATGAACTAAGAGCTAAGCTAACAACTAATTGCATTTTCTTTTTTCTCATTTTGAATTATACATACATATATATATTTTTATAATTATAATATATTAACACAAAATTGTATTTGTATTTGTATTTTACTTTTATACATAAACGATTTTACTTTTCTTTTGTTGCGGAGAATCGAAATTGAATAAAAATTGTTTATTTCGCTAGCTACGAATCGAATTTAGCCGAAATTGAATTCAATTTAATTAAAATTTTTGTTTCAAAAGCAATATGCAAAATGCAAAGTTTACTGTTACTTTGAAATAGTTAAAAAAAAAAATGTATGCATAAATGTAATTTGTGAATTTTCAACTGCTGCGCAAATAAATTTTGTGATTTTAATTCGTCTGAATTTTGTTTACTATTTTTGTATATATTTTTATTTCATTCATTCATTTTATTTTATTTTTTATTTTTTAAATATATTTTAGCAGTTTTCAAAAGGAAGCAGCATTTATTATGGCATATGTATGTATATATAGCGGAAGGTTGTATTTTGTTTTTTAATTTTAACTCCTTATCAATTGTATATATGCATAGTCATATATATATTTATGTGTGTGTGGCAAGCAAATTTGCATTTTGTTTTGTTGCAATGACAGCTTTTGATTTTTTGTATTTTCGTTTTTTTTTTCTTATTGGAAGCAATAAATTAAACATTGTTGCAAGCATTTTGTTGAAATTTCGAATTAGTTTTCTAACAATATTTTAAATTTCTATTTACATTAAAAGTGCAAGCATCTAAGTGTTTAAATTGAAAATTTGAAAATTTCTTTCATATTTGGTTTTTTTTCATTTCTTCTTCACACAATATACAATAAAAATTTGTGTTAATTATTTTCTGTTTGCTTTGTTGCTTTACTTTGACTTTGGAAGTGTATTGGAGGCTCGTAGTAAAGAGTGTTGAACAAGACAATCAAAATAAATAAAATGTGCAAGTACAAAATTATTCTAAAATTTCTGTATGCCAAATATTTATAGTTTTTAAAAGGGTCCAAGACACTCCCAGAAGCGCTAACAGCGACCAAATGTTAATTAACATAAGTGAGAGCGATGCTAATTAACATGTTGCTATGCCTAGGCTTTTGCTTTTGTTTTGTTTTGTTTAGCTTTGTGTAACTAACGTTTAATACACACATTCATTATTACACACAACTGTATATAGGCATACATATATATGTATCTATATATATATAGGTAGTTACATTTATAGTAGTGTACTTTTGACATGACATACATTTAAATATATAGTTAATATGTATATATGTAGTATATATATACTCTCACTTTTAGTTTGCTAGTAAATATCATGTAAAAATTAAATCGTTACATTAACTCTTTTGTTTGTTTATTTTTTTTTTTCTCACTATACTTGTATTTCAATCTGTTGTTGTTGTTGTGGGTTTTATGTTTTAGTCTTCTTAATACATTTTACGAAACACACACATTAGGATCGTGGAACTGCTACTATCTTCGATCCTGCATGACCACCTGCTTAAAGGCACCCGCCCGCACGTTCGACTTCACCTCATGGCCTCCAAGCGAGGCGGTGCCATCCCGAGCTATGTAGAGCTGCAATCCAGATGCTAAAAGAGAGAGAGAGAAAGAGTGTTATTAGCTTAGATGCTAATCGAATATTCAATTGTACTCACTCTCGGCGGATTCGCCTAGCTGATCTAGTTTGGTATCCTTTAAAATCTCATCTATCAACGAATTGGGATTGACGCGCGTCTCCTCGACACGATCCGAAACGCGTGGCCCATCATCGAGGGCGCCCTTTTTGCGCTTCTCACCGCTGCTTTTCGTGCGATCTAGAGATCCTGTTTCACTTATAACTAATGAGCCGGAACTGGGATTCCTGTGAAACCAAAAAGGACAATACAATTAAATACACATATAGAGTAAAATGTACACATATAGTAATATAAACTAAAATAATATATATATATATACGTGGTGCGCCCTGTTTAGTTTCAAAAATGTGAATAAGCAGCGAGTTACATAATCACACAATATTGGGGATATAGGCAAGACCAGGGACCAATACAATTGAATGGGGCTATCAAATCTGGCCATGCCATGCATAAAACATACATATATGAATGTGTGTCTGTGTGAGCGTGCTTATATATACTAGGCTTAAAAACTAAAAACTGGAAGCTGCACAGTAAAAATAAAACTTGGCAATAAATATATAAATATTACATATACATAATTACAAATTAAATAATTGTAAATTAAAATATATAATATGTTTACAAATAAATTTGATCATTGTAAAACACATCCTTTTTCACACACACGTATTTGGATTAACAAATTATTATGTTGTTTACAAATAGAACATTTATATAAGAACTGGATATTAAATAATAATAATACAGTATACTTTAATACAAAACATGCTGATAGTTGTTGTTGCCTTTTGATTTCTATATATATATTCCTAGATTTCGGTTCATATTTATTTTTACCTGACTTTGAAATGGACTAATTTTTGCTTAATTTATATTCTTATTATTTTGTTTTGTTAACATTTTCCTCCTTCTTTCTCTTTTTGTACTTTGAAAAAAGTTAGCAACAAAAAAAAAGCTATATAAAATATATATAATTAATTTGTACATTATTTTTTAAAAATACATATTTTTTTAAATAAAAGAAAATTATTTAATTTTTTTAAGCGAACAAAAATGGTTATATTGTTTTTTTTTTTTTTAATATGAAGGTTTTTCGTTTCAATTAAATATAAAAACAATAAACAACATAATAAAACACTTATGAAAAAAATTCCAAGTTTATAAATAGGAATAGGAAATAATCACAACTTAAATTGAAACTTAGAATGATTTTCCCATATTGTTAATAAATTGAAATTTCCCATTGGTGATGAGTGTATCAAATAATAAAAATATGAACACATTTATTCTAATGTAATTTATGAGTTCTCTAATTCTTTTGCCCAGGAATATATATTGTTTAACACAATTTGGTTTTATATTAATCTTTAGCCACTTTTAGCTCAATGCAGCTTAGCTAGAAATATTTAGATTTCTCCAACGGACAGACAAAATCATTCTCCAGCTCTATAAAATTTACATAAATTATAAATTATGGACAAAATTACATGACCAAAAGTTACGAGCACAACAACAAGGTAGCATAACTTAGGGATCTAACAAGTTTATACAAAGAAACAGAGAGGCAGGCAACTAAGTATTAAAGTTCGCTGTGCGGATAAATTGAGAACCCACATCATTGTGATGCTGGGCCGACGGATGATCTGTGTGGTGGCCAGCGGCGAGAGCGTTGCGCCCGAGACAGACATCGTGGTGGCCGAGGCTAGGGCCGATGCCTCCGCTGCCGCAGCCGATGTGGAGAGCAGCAGCGATGCAGCCGATGGATTGGAGCGTATGCTGCACGCATCTGTGGGGCTGGCTGCCAGCGAGCTGAGCGCATCGCCCGACATGACATTGCCAATCCTTGGACTATTGGCATGCCCATTCGGTGAGCCAATCAGCGTCTGCTGTGACGGTCCGTCCACAGAGTCCGGATTGCACTGAAAGGTGATGAGGGCACCGCTGCTGCTGCTGTTGCTGCCGTTCGACGAGGAGGCCGAGTGATTTGAATGGATGCTGGCTAAAGTGCCGCACGGCGAGCAGCTGCTGCCCAGCGCATAGCCATAAGATCCTCCCGATGCTCCGCCTCCAGCTCCAGCTGCAGCGGCGGCTGCTGCTGCTGCTGCTGCCGCTGTAGGCTGTCGATTGCCGCTGCTGCTGTTGTTGGCGCTGCTGTTGCAATTGTTGTTGACGCCGCTGTCGAAGAGGCGACGTGGCACGCCGCTGAAGCTTCTGCATGTTCGCGTTGTTGTTTTTTGTTTGTTTTAATTTTTTGTTTTGTTTGATTAATTTATAGACACAGTTACAGATCAAAGCGTAATAATTTCATATATATATAGATATGTAAATTTATATGTATGGGAAGACATAAGAAAAAACAAAATATTTGCAAAATATGCACAATAAAATGGATGAGTAATAGTAGAAAATACTTAAAGTATATTTTATATTCATAAGTATATTTAATTATTTTATATTCAGTAAACACGTCTAGCTGACAGGCAGCTTAAAGCGCTTAACTCAAGAAGCATTTAAATTTTGGATTCATGTAAAGTTAAGAGAATTTTTTATGTCAATATTAGATAAGCTTTTCATTATCTGTGTAATTTTAGTGTGTGTAGGTAGCAGTGTATTGTGTGGGTGTTTTAAATAATAATTAAATTAAATATACATAATAACATGAATATTTCAAAAAGAAACACAAATTGGTAATAGTTAAAATAATCTGAGCTCCTATCCTATCAAAGAACTGGTTATATTTTTCCTTTTATAATTTGTTCTACGGTTATATTATTTTATAATCTTAAGATTTTGTATTAATTTTGGTTATTTCTACTACTTTTTAATAATTTAATATTATTATTTTAGTGTTGTTATTTTTAAATAACAATTATTATTTATTATTTATTTATTATTATTATATTTATTTATTATTTTAATACAATTATTTATTTGCCATACTTAAGTATTTTTTTTATGTATAAATGTAAATATTTTAAAATTTAATTAATAAAATTTTAAATTTTTGTATACACTTTTAGTTTGTAAAAAAGGTAATTTTTTTTTTGTTTAATGTGACATACTTAATTGCAATATAAACTGCATGTCTAACACCTGAAAATTGTCGCTATAATTCAGAATTCAACACTGACCTTTGTCAGACTTGACTTGACTTTCACTCATATCTTACATCTGAAATTTTCAGCTGGTACTTAATAAATTTATGGCACTCTGAACACCAGATGCAAATGTCAATGTGTGAGTGCTTTAAAGTTATTGCAAATTTGATGAACACAACAAGCGAAAAGCTTGTTTCTGTGGCCCAGCTAGATGGAGGTCAAGGTGAGAGCTTAGATGGCCGACAAAAAAAAAAAAAAAATTGACAGACAAGGGGTCGAATCCTTGCCCCAGTTTCAATCATGGCTGACCCCCCCAAAAGGACAAGTTATAAGTAGAAACGTAGCGCTTGTGGCAGCGAACGCGGGGCAAAAATAAACTGAATTAATGTTGTTTGATTAGCCAGGGCAAGAGAAAATTGAAGGCATAACAGTATAAATAAACTCTTAAAAAATTTCCCATTTCAATTATAGAAGGAAAATAAATTAAATTGTAGGCGAAATTCACTTAAGTTTATAATTAAAACTTAATTAGTAAGCCCCAATTAAAATAAGTGCTTAGTAGCTGTAGAAGCACCAGTAGCTGATGTGGACTGTACAAGAGGGTGACCAATCCCAGTGATAAGACCCATGGGATAAGGCAATAATAACTACATTGTAAAGAGTTATATAAGATTAGCTTACATCTAAGATTTAGGTCTAACTTAAGAGTAACCCGGTTTTGGGGGGTAATGATTAGTATAAGATCAACAAAGGAACACGAACGTGAACAAAACAGAACGGAACCAAAATATAAACAGTAACATAACATCAACAAAACAAATGAAAGTGCATTAAATGATAAGAGTTATTGCGTTGCCAACGGGAATCAGAACATGAACGAGTCAGACCCAACGATTAACAAACTATAATATTTTAGTTTAATTTTTTATAGAACTGAAACGGCAGTGAAGAGTTTGAACATGAGTCCAGCTCTGCAAGCAAAGAGAGAAGCTGAACGAGTAACCAGTAAAAAGCCATTGATGAGCCAATTATATATATTTAACTTGAACGTATCAATCAATCTATCACTGCTCCAACAGACTAACACGACAAACTAACAGAGTCGCAGCTCTGACAGCTAAATATGTAACGAATAAAGCTTCAAGAGTAACGAGTGACGATTTGTTGTTGTGAATGTTTTCTTGGACAAGTCCACGCCAAACTGAAACGAGTTGGGAATAAAGTTAACAAAGCAAGCAGTAAAGCGTGAAGAGTAACAACATTCGCTGCTAAACTAGTTTCATATTGGCGAAAAGCTGAACACGTCAGCCGAGCTCAGCTTGACGGAAAACGACTAACAATAAAGCGTTAAACTAGATAAATATGCAATTTGAAGCTTTCTTGGGCGCAATGAACATCTGTCTAAGACCAAAACGTTAACAGGCAAACGAGTAATGAGTAAAGCTTAACGAGTAACGAGTATGCTGTCGAGCTAGTTGAATATACATAGTGTCGGGCTGAACGAGTAAAGCTTAACGAGTAACGATTCGCTGTTGAACTAGATAAATGCTTAGTAAGGGATAAAGGACGCGACGCACCTCATGAGCTCGTAGGCAGCATTTGTGGAATGTGGCCGAACCAAATGATGGATGGGCTCCTGTGTGGTCAGCGGCGTGGACGATGTGCCCTGGAGCATGGTGCGACGATAGGCGCGCTCAAACGGCGTCCGTGACATGAATGAGGCACCATTTGCGAAATTATCTGCCGGTGAATCGACCACATCGTAGGTAAGCAAACGATTCACATAGCTGGCACCCAGCGCCGGCTTATCCGCCGACTGTATGAGCCGATTGAAGCTGGGTCGCCGCTCGCTGGTGGGCGTCAGAAATGGATCTGCTTCGATGCGTTCGCTGACGACATCTGGTATGGTGCCCATCGAGCGCATCTTCTGTATGGGATAGTGCGATGGCGTCGCTGGACTCTCCTGGCCGCCATCCTGTCCAATGAACTTGGCATTGCCCACCTTCGATTGATGCTGATGGTGTGTCTGATGCTTGACAAACAGTTTGCCCGACGAACTAGTCGATGTGGTCGAATTCTTGCGCAGATTATAGCTGTGCATGTAGAGATGGTGCTGGTGGTGATGATTGTGCTGCTGGACACGCATGCGCTCCTCCAGCGATTGATCGCGTATGCGTTCAAATTCCTTACGCACCGCCTCCTCCGAGTAGTCGTCGAAGCACAGATTATTCAGCGATTTCATTTTCGGTATTTGTGCATGCTCGGCCAGCTGTTTGAGACGCCGTGGTGAATTCCGATCTAGCTCCATGGAGGCCTTGTGAAATTCCATTTCAAGTATGGACAGATTCTCCATGGACTTGATTTTGGCCACACGCGGCGTATGATAGTTCTCCTCCAAGCCCGAATCATTATCACCTGAATCCTCTGGTACATATTCGTCCGATTCACTAGTCGTCTCGGCGCTATCATAATACTGCGTCGCCTGCAACAACGAGGGCAGCGGCATCTCCGCCATGGGCGTGAGAAAATCCTCAAAGACAGACAACTGGTGCTGCTGCTGCTCGCCGGGATTCAATGTGGCATTCGGTGTCTGATAGAGCTCTTCGCTCTCATATTCGATGGTGGTGCTGAGGAGGCCGACAGCTGCCTGCGGCTTGCTCTGTGGACCGACTTGATGTTCCTGCACCAGGCCCAGGCCCAGGCCCAGTCCGAGTCCCTGGGGCTGTGGTTGCTCCGCTTTGTGTCGCATCGCTGGTATATTCAATTTCATGGCATTTATAGCTCTCTGATTGAGCCTATTAAGTAGAGAAACGGATTTTCTAAAACGACTGAGGTATGTTTTTTTTTTTTTTTTCGACGTACGTAGAAATACATTGTTTTTGTTTTTTTTTGTTTTGTTTTTTGTTTTATAGATGAATGTTAATGTATTTTATATAGTTTTACAGTTGGTTAGTTGGCCATTTACCCGTTTATATATTTAAATTATATACATTACATATGTTGGTTATAAAAGAAGAAGAAAACGAAAAATTGTTAAACAAAATTAGCCAAAAGCAAAAGAACAAAATTAACTAAATTTAAAAAGGGTATTAAAAGTAAAAGCTACTATAAAAACCGGATTAAAAAAGCCCGCAACTTCCATAATATATTTTTTTATAAACTACATATATATTGATACTTATATATATAAGGACTAATTAAAAATGTGATAAATTTTGAAAATGAAAACAATTAAGAAACCAATTCCATTTGATGTACTTTAATAATGAGGCGAGTGAAGAGTCGGTAGAGTGAATGTTCTAGACAAGTCACAGTAGACAGATTAATATTCCTTCGGGCTCTTAACATATATTCAATATAGTATTTGATTATGGATCTTGTCTCATCTATTTCTTATGAGCTGTTCTATTTCCTCAGTCATGTATGCTGAACATAATGAAGAGATTTTCTAATCTGTAACCCAGCTTTGAGTCTGTTTGAGCCTTAGGTAGATATTTTCTTATTTTGTCAACTTATTTTCATGAACTTATCTGCCCATCAATCTTTCCATCTATACTCATTATTACTTAAGTTCGTCAGTTTTGCTAAACACTCATTCTGAACTCTCTTTAGAAGTTCTTCTATACTAGATTTTCTATAAGTTAATCTATTTGCAAACAATATTTTGTAATTTTCAAATATGTGTTCATTTATCCAATTTGGTAATCGTCTCTAAATATTTTTTTTTACAGCTGACCTCGACCCTTGAATATATACTTCTTTATTATTCACATTTATACTGCCCCTAATCAAAGCTTATCAATAACACTTTATTGCCTCAATCACTTTAACAACTTTTTAGTTTTCTATTTAGGTTCCTAGTTCATGTGGTGGTAAATGCAACCAAGCAAAAAAAAAAAAAAAAAAAAAGGAAAGGGAAAGAAATCCGTGCAAATGGCAGATGCAAACTCGTGACCTTTGAAGAGCTTCAAAATGACGTCAACTGATGAAATCACCAGCTGTGCAGAGTTGGCTATTTCTCTTTAAGTATTTGCTGAGTAAACAATTCTGCGAGCTCGACAAAATTTCTATATATTGCAGCTGCACGCGAATATTAAGCAAACAGACGCACGCTGAATTCAATTAAAATACATTTTCTTTTTTAAATAAATTTCTATTTGGTTTCTAATCTGGCTGTTTGGAAAAGGAAGTAGAGTTTGTGTGTGTGCGTGTGTGTGTGTGAGTATATATGTCAGCATTTGACCTTAAACTTAACGCAATGAGATATTTCTCCTAGTTTATAATATTATATATATATATATTAAACTAATTTAGTTAAATATAAAAAGAAATACAAAAAGAATTATCATTTGCCTAGACTATGTGCTAGTATTTAAATAATACTAAATATATAGTATTTATTTAGAAACTCGCTGATGTCATATATTTATATCTATATATAACTCTAACTTAGCTAAATAAAATATTCTAACTCAAAAATAAGTTAAGAAAATAAGATAGAAAGTTAAATATGTATTGTGTACAGTGTATGTGTGTATGTATGTGGGTGTGTGTGTGTGTTAAACAGTGTTGTCTAATAATACTGATTTGCAGTAGAATTTGGTTTAGTAGACATTTAGGGCGAATAGTATATGTGTATCTCGTGTGCGTGTGTGTGTCTGCATGTGTATTTGTTTAGACATGTCTCTTTTGTATAGATACGCAAAGAGAGCTTTAGCATATATAGCGCATATATAGTATAGAGAGGAGCATAACAAAGTTATAATATATTTTAGATATTCGATATTTAGAAATTAAATAGCGAATTTTGGCAACACAAATCAAATTCAATTTTAAAAGCATTATACATAGTTCAAGCTATACGTAATAAGTAAATGGGTATGAAGGCATTTTTGCTCTTGATTTTTGTATGTTTGCTCTGTGGCTGAAAACTTACCTAGCATGCCCCGAGTCACCCTCGGAGCTTTGCCTCGAATGTTGACTGTGCGAAAAACTACTATAACCCGAACCCTTTGACATCTGAGTGAAAGAGATAAATGAATACATTAGGGTTCTCTACAGATGAGAGATTGTTCGGCTTACTTGACTAGTATTACTGGAATTCCTGGAGTGTCCCATTTCCATAAGCGCCGCCGTATTAACAGCGCCCACATTAGCGCCTGTGGTGCCATAATTATTGCTGCCAATCACACCCAAGCCGGGCAGCGTTTGGCTAACCGTCACGGGCGTCGTGGCACTGGCTGAGGCAATCACATGCTGCTGCAGGTTGTCTGTGGTCAGCGTCACGGCTGATTCCGAGGACTCGGACAAGCCCGAGTCGGTGACAATTGCCGCTATCATGATCTGTGTATCGAGATCTACTACGAACATAAATGCAGAAAGTTAAGTGAATTGAGTTGGAGCTGCAAGTGAAGTTTTAGCTGGCACTCACCCTCATCCCTGGCGGTGGAGACGGGTCGCGTGCCCGCTGCAGTCACTGTGCTGGCCACGCCGCCCAGGGTGGCGCCGCTGCCACCCAGTGGTATGGCCGTGCCCCCGCTGCCGCTGCCCATGCTGGACAATGCTGTGGCCGTTGGCGTCTGTAGACTGCCACCACATGCCACATCATTGGCCAGATCATCAGCAGACGGTTTGCTGGGCTTGTTCTTCAAACTGGGCGTGGGCCTATCCAGCGCATACACAGATAATTAGCTCACAGACTCATACGTATTCATATCATAGAGTTTACTTACGCCTTGAAGAGTATATCACCGCTTAGCATGTGCATTTTGATGCTAACCCTCAGCATTGAGTTATCCAGTCGATGGCGTGCATCGTATCCCTCGAGCAGAAAGCGACGTGAGGTCAGACCGGCGCCGGCAAATTCCGCCAGATTTAGATCGATAAAGCCGAGCTTGTAGTAGCTGCGGCCGCCCTTCATTTCCTTGCGGATGGAGATGCGCAAATGGCAGGGATCTAGGACGCCTGTGGAGGCATTGGCGCTCATCTTGCAGGGAAACTCAAAGCTGCGATTCCATTCAACGCGATGATTGCGGACCTCCTCACTGGTTACATGAATGTTAATAAATTGAATATAAATAAATTTAAAAATTTGTTAAAGCTGTTAGAATTAAGTTCGATTATTCATTAAATGCTTTAATTATTTTTAGTTAATTGTTTGCCAATAGTTTTCATTACTAGTAATTAAAATTAAAATTTCTAGCAAACATTGGCTAGCTTTAATACATATAGAATCATTAATGTCGATATAAAATCGATAACGATAACGATAGATCTATGCATTTTTATCGACAACTCACCGACTGCTGTATTCCTGAAAGTTGCCACCGTCCAGTAGCCGTATCTTGGCAAAGAGCACCTCATTGACCAGAGCCACCTCGACCAGATCTTGCAGCTGGACCTCCACATTAAACTTGTACTTTTTCTTTTTCATCATAAAGGCCATGCCAGGGGCGCTAGGCCCAAGTAGTGTCATCAATTGCCTTGTCTACAAGCCGTTGCGTTGCGGCGTTGCCACCTAGTTCCCAAAAAAATGTGAAACCAAATCGGCTTTGGGCGGTCGCCAAGCACCGCCTCAAACAGGTGTCTTAAGCTGTAGAACTTTGACTCTAGCGGCTGCCCTGTTGCTCCGTAAACTAAAAAATTTCCCCTTTTCGTAAACTGTTGTGGTTGGCTTTGTTATTATTGTTCTCTGGCGATGTATCCTTTCTGTATGTTTACATAAATTTCTAATATTTTAAGTTTCCTCTCAATTGTTTTGTTGTGCTACTTGACAGCCATGTTTACAATTTGTGCATGGCTTCGGCCTTGAAGTCATACCATGCGTCCACCTGCAAGAATAGCCAAAGGGAAATCGGTGTGAAAATCAGTGTTAGTTTCTATATTTCGTTTTGTGTGTGTAACTTCAATAGATATATAACTTATATAGATATATAGAAAAGTCGGATGAAAATCGAACAGAAAAATCTTTAACTACCTAATCATTTTGTTTTCATTGTCTGTCAAAGTATTCCTTTCGAATCGATCCAAAATGTCTTTTACGACGGTCATGACAAATGGCAATTTACAAGTAAATTAAAAATATATTATTATTTCCCACATCATAAAACCTTTTTCAATCGAGTGCCTTAATAAAAATTATATTTTCAATAACCTTCGTTGAGCTCCAATCATTATTCAATTATAAATTGAAGAGTAAACATATTTTACATTTATCGAAATTAAATTTTGCAAACGTCATTATTATAAGTACAGTACAATTCTCTAACACTTGACTCTAATTATTCCTTCCCAGTATTTCTTCTCATTATTTCCTCTATCTGTTTCCTCCAAGTCTTTATAAGGTTTAGCTGAATGATCACACACTTTACTTCACTTCACTGCACTGCACGACTGACCCCCACCAGGGCTGGGCGACTGAAGAAATGCTGCAGCTGCTGCCCTTTATATAGGGCGACTTCCACTCAAGCACTAAGTTGCTCTCAAATGTTGAGCCCAACGCTAGGTAGAGCTCGTCATAGTCGAAATTTAAGGGACCAATGGGAGCACTCTCTGCTGCTTTAAGCACTCTATAGTCGTTTTACTTAAATATATATACGAAATGAATTCCGCTGCATACATATAGGCAACTTAAATGATCTTCTGGAGTTCTTCTACGTCCCTTGCTTGTATTAAGCAAACAGACGGAGAAACAGACAGACTTACATACAAATATAGACAGTTTCTTCTGTTGTTTAGTTCTCTTAAGGACTAGGAGTTTTGCATTTCACTTCAGAATCTCACAGAAACAACTCATGTCATAATCACTTCACATCATATTCTATTACAGAGCATCTTTAGGTCATTCATCCCTGCCAATTCCATCCAATTATAACTGTCATCAATTTCGCTTGTCATTAGAAAGACGAAGTTTTCGAGGCGCCTAATCGTAACGCTAGAATAGTCGTCAATCAAAACGCAATAAGGTGAGTAAAATTCATCGCATAAATTGATCTGCCGCACTTAAGTAATTAAAAGGGCCAACACGCAAGATACCATAAGTAGAGACAGCACAGCGAAAGAGGGAGACAGATAGAGATTGAATCGTGCCAAGATTACCTCATGATGCGTTCTATTTGGACTTGGCTGTATTTCGCGTGCTTTCCTAAATTATTATAAAAAAGTTCTTTATTTGTTGTCGGCTTTTGCAAATGGATGACGCATTATCATCAGCGTCATAATTGATGGTGATTTTATGTTTGCCGGCAAAGAATTTTAAGAATAGATTATTGTGAATATTGTGGTTTGCCATTCTTAATCAGTAAAATCATATTCTGTGATAAATTTACTGTTCATTTTCAGAGATCTAGCTGCACAATATTCGTATATATAGTTTATTTCTTATTTACCAAGCCTCCAAAAGGCTCTTTTTTATAATTCTCGGCTAATACAATATTAAAGTTAAAAAAAAAAACTTCTCTAAAATTTATAATTTTTTATATTTAATAAATATTTTGTGCACGAGCATACAAATCTTACTGTTGATTAATGTGCGACTCTTTGCTTCATTTTAGAAATCTATAAAAGATTATAACCTAGGAGACATAATTAGGAGCCATAACTATACATATATATATATACGAAATATATATATATTTTAATAATTTCTACATATCTTCAATACATAGACGGCTATTGCACAAAACCAATAAACTGCTTCCTTTCCGGAACGGGCCTAATCAGTAAAGATAAATAACAATTATTATTATTTATTTATTAGATAATATATAAAAAAATATAAATCTAAAAATTATTAAACGTGCTAGCTACGAGGGCCATCGACGTGAATGTTGGAAGTTAAATTGGATGAAAAATATTACAAAGATTTATAAACTTAACAATTAAATTAATATTTACAGCTGTAGGTTCGCTAAGTAGTGTGGTAGGAGGTGTGTTGCCGAAGAGTCTTATCCTCTCCCGTTGGTAGGTTGGGCATTGGTCAAGTATATGGTCTACCGTTTTACGTGTGTTGCTGTTGTTGTTACAGCTGCAAAGAGGAGGCGCAGAGCCCGTAAGTAGGTGACCGTGTGAAAATTGTGTGTGTCCAATACGCAGACGAACAAAAGTTGACCACTCCTGTTTTCGGGTATTGGGGGGATATTTGCTGCTAAGTCCAGTAGCGTTGTACGTTTTGTAGCGATGGTGGAAGTTATTCCAGTCGCATGAAGTTATGTTGGCGTGCCGAATAAGTTGTAAGCGGATGTCAGTCTCAGCTAATGGAATATGCATGATGGTTGGATATTGTGCAACTA
>NW_022046073.1:41781-57699 GCF_001654015.2 Drosophila navojoa | reverse complement strand
CAAATCGACTCAGCTTGTCGCCCTGATCAAGAATATATATACTTTGTGGGGTCTGTCACGCCTCCTTCTGCCTGTTACATACTTTTAACTTTTACATACTTTTAGCCTGTTACATACTTTTAACCATTTTACCCTGATTTCCCATTTTCAATGGGTTCAGGGTATAAAAATAATTGAATACTCTTTATCAGTCAATTGTGATGGAAGCTTCAATATGTTTGACTGTGCAGAGGAATCAGCACATAATCTTTTAGATTGACATGTTTAGAAAAAATGTATTTATCCAAAATACTTCAGGTCTACTCGTAAATACTTTCACTGGTCATGACTGACATGTTTAGAAAAAATGTATTTATCCAAAATACTTCAGGTCTACTCGTAAATACTTTTACTGGTCTATTGATCTCAGCCACTCGTTATTGATTCTATCATATTCAATGATCGATGATTGTTATGAGTGCTGTAAATCTATAAAAGTTCAGCGTAGTTAAAGGTTCTTTATAATACCGAAACTCACCTCCTTTGCTGACAGAGGGTCGGATCCCAGTCCATTCTGGAAGCAAAGAGGAAGAGGCGAAGATAAAACAGGGTATAATAAGCTGAGAAACAGTCTGCGTGAGTCTGTCGGAATGTGTGTGCCACGATTATCACCATGAAGATGTCAGCCTCCGTGTGTCTCCGGATGCACTCAGAGGTGTCTGCTGTCCAAAAAGGGCAGAGCAAACAAGTTCGTGGATGGTGAAAGAGAGCGGGGAGAAGGCAAGGAAAACTTAACTCGCGCTGTGACAGGGAAAAGGAAGGTGCGAGAAGAAAGGAGTAAAGAGGGAGGAGAGTGTGGGAAGGTGTTGAACTGGGCTGACCAAGAACGGGGGCACATGGCATATGGCATTGGGGTCTTGGTGCTCTGGCTTAGGGAGCCGAGTGGTGCTTACCATGAAAACCATTAAATTGTAAAACGTCTTACAAAATAATAATTGCCCGGCAACGTTCTATCCACGTTACGGAACTACGACTGCAACTGCAACGCTGGCGACGACGACGACGACGGTGCTTGAAATAATCGCTGCAACTATTGGAGTTAGTCTCTATTGTCGCAGCAGCTGTTACCGTTTGCCACTGCTGCATGCTACCCGCCAAATCAATGACAACAAACACAGCCACAACAATAATAACGGCGGAATCGGAGGCGGAGACGGAGAAGGCACAGGCACAGGCAGAGTGCAACGCACCAAGCGAATGAATTTGGAAAATTTGTTATTCTTCTCTCTGCTTTGGGCTTAGAGACGGCGACGCAGCAAACGCAGCGGCAGCGACGTTGGCCGCCGCATTGTGCTAAAACAACTTGCAGACGAAGCGAAAAGCTTTGCAGTGCGTGACGCGTGCGATCGAGGGGGCTGCTGCTATTCGAGTGCGCGAGTTGCTTAAGCCATAGGCAAATATTTATTGAGGCGGCAGCGCATGACCGTATTGAGAGTGTGTGCGTGTGCTTGTGTTCCACAATTATTCCGGTGTTCCTCTGTCCGCGCTTATTGAGCGAGCCGACGTTTGGGCGTCAAACGCACAAAATTCATAAATACATCCGGTCCGCTTCACTTATTAGCACTTATTGCAGCCGGCTAGCTTCCTGGGCGGGGGTGTTACACATTTTCCTGCATATCCGCTAAATTGCCGGACACGCAGCCACGGGCGCAACAAACAGCAATCAGCACAGCTAAAGCACACCAACACACACACGATGCACACTTAATTCGATCAACTGTTGTTGCTGCTGCTGCTGCTGGGGCGTTGCAATCACGCGCTGTGTAGTTGTAATCAAAAGGCTAGGCACATGCTACGCCCCACGGACTGCCGCGTGTTTAAAATTTATTGACACTCGTCTACGTACGTATGTACATATGTTTTCTATGTAGGAGTGTGTTTGCTGTGTGTGTGTGCAAATTACAGCACATCCGTCATTTTAATTTCCCTTAAAACGCCATTTAAATCACGCACGCACGCACGCACGCGCAGCAAATGCAAAAAAACGAGAGCAAACGGAAAACAGCAACGGCAATAAACGCCGGCAACCGAAAGCAGACAAACGGCAAACGTAACGAAGAAACGGCTTGAAACTGAAACACAGGCGAGGCTCACTCTTATAACGGTCGACGGGCAACCAAAAGGAGTTCGTATTGTACCGTTGGACTTGACGCGAACCTAGGGGCGACGTTGAACGAAGCGCGACACACGACCGACTAGCGCCACGTTCGCTGCTGGAATGAAACTAGCCGCAGCCAACATGTTGCGTTGGAGCAGCTCAGCATACCTGTATGCTGTTGTCTGTATTTGTGAGTATGTGTATGTAGTATATGTGCGTGTGTATGTGCGCACCAGTTTGTTTGTTTTGTTAAGGTGGAGCTAGGCTAAATGACAAGTTGGCGAGCATATTATTGGGTGGCCAACTGCTTACATTGCCTCGGACGTGTGTGTGAACAGAGGCAGTGTGTGTGTGTGACAGAGTATATGTATGTATGTGCGGCTGCTTTTGTATTGTTAATTAACATGCATAGCCACATAAAGACGCGCGACAACTTTGGTGTAGGTGTTGGCGCCATCGTTTCCCATTGGCTGTCGGCGTTTGCCCAAAAGCAATTAATATAACAGTACATAAAGCTCCGCTGAATCGGTTTGGGACAGCTTTTCAGATGCTTGCACATCCATCGGCCTTGTTTCGCTTTGTTTTATTTCGCTTAGTTTCATTTTTCGCTGCTTAATCTTGTGCTGCATCTGCGCCACGCAAAAAGCATAGCGCAAACAAGGCGAATTGACGAGCGGGACGAACAGGCGCACAGTCTAAGGAGCATACGACGTAACGCAAAGCGACGACAAAAGACATTTCGGCAGCCCGCGACGTACATAGCTGTGGGAGTTTTTTTTTACCCCCAGCTTGCGCTCGCCTTTTGCCGCGATTTGCACCGTTAGACGCGGCTGATCCACTTTTCCACGCGCTTTGACAACCATTTTTGGTAACAATAAATCGTGATACATCATCAGAAGTCAATTCAAATATGTAGACAACATTGTTTTTGTTTCTTTTGATGTTGCTGTTGCTGTTGTTATTGTTTTTCCTTTTCGTCTGACATGCCGCAATGCGAGACACAAAAAAAATATTTTATTTTAATTGATTGTCGAGCGAGATTTACGTGCACCAAAAATTGCTTCTCACGCTCACACACACTCACACACATTTACATGCACTTAGATGACAGGATTAGGATTGGAATCGTCAAAATGGAAAGCAGCTGCTTCTCTTTTTGCACGCAAAACAGAGCTCCGCTCAGCCCAGCTCCAAGCTCGCATTTCTTATAGGAAAAACATCCAGACGTTACGTTTTTCTCTTGCATGTGTTTTTTCTTTTGCTCACCGAAATCAACATAAATGCAGTTGAAATCAATATACTACGTGACTTAAGCGTGGCCAATGCCTTAAAAACAGCAAATCCCATCAAACAAAAAACAACAAAAAAGAATTAAATCAAAAGCAAGCGAAACAAAATCAGCAAAATAAAGCAAATGATGTGCTATAAATAAAGCGCACACGAAAATTTGTACATACTTTCAGGCGCCGCCATGAACTCATGATTTATATTATAGTCAAATATCTCGCTCTCTTTCGCACAGTTGTGATCGTAGCAAAGACAACAACCAAGCGCAAGCTCCTATGGCTTTGTAGAGGCATCCCCTTTAGCTCATATTCACTGCCAATGGCAATGCTGAGTAAATTAATGTAAAACAAGTAAGAAGACTAGGAGGTACCCTGAACACTCCAACCTGATATTCTAATCACTCTCAGGTACATATACATACACACATACGTATTAAAACGCGCTCTGCGAAGTAAGCCGCGACTACGCTTGGGCTGCGCTGCCGTGTGGGCAATATTATAAGAATTTATTTGTGGAATAATTTAATTTCTATACGTACAATCCTAATGTATCTTTCAAAACTTAATCATAGTGTTAAAATATATGTACATTCCAAAGCACAAGTGGGTGAGGGTAAATTACAATAAATCGAAATTATATAAAATACACAGAAGTCTACAGTGAAAATTTGGAAGCTCTAGCTTTAAAGGTATAGGAGATAAAATAAAATAAATAGTTTTTGATAAGGGTTTTAATCGATAATAAAATATCGGTCGTAGTTATCGATTTTTAGAGAAACCCTTAATATGCGCGTGATATACACGGACCTAGGAAAAAATTTCAAATCTCTAGCTCTTATATCTTCTGAGATCGACGCGTACGAACGGACGGATGGACAGTCAGACGGACTTTGTGGGGTCTGCCACGCCTCCTTTTGCCTGTTACATACTTTTAACAAAACCATTATACCCTGATTTCCCATTTTAATGGGTTCAGAGTATAATTAATTTATAATTAATTGAAATTTTGTAAATACAAAATGGTTAATCATACATGTTTTATTGGTCTCACTCGCCAATCAGGTAAGGATTGCCCGTGATAAAGTAAAGATAAAAAAAACCCCTATCATGGTTTTTCTCTGCCTCGTTGGTGGGTTAGGTAAGTCCCTGAAGGACGCGATTCCGGCGTACCTTTACTGTCGTATTTTCCAGCGGAAGTTCGTTCGACGCATTAATCGGGTATTTTCAGCTTGCAGGCAGGCGGATAATTATATCCGGAAATTTGATTTTTTGGTTGGATTTTAAGTTTTCTTCTGTTTTTCCTGATGAGATCCTTTATAAATACATGTAAGCGTATGTGTGTGGGTAATTACTAATTACGCATAATTAACATTATCTATGGCGTTTCCACTTTTAGATATTTAATGTAGGGTCGAAGAATTAGATTATAATGCTATGGCTTTGAATACAAAAGTAATGAATATTAATGACTTAGTTGTAATTTTAATTTAGAAAATATTTTAAAATGAGAAGTATGAAAAGAAGAAAGTATTTCAATATATTTTAAAAATGTAACTTTTAAAAAATATTTGAAAGATAGTTATATTATTATTTGCATTCTACAAATTTTCTAAATGCTTTTCAATTTTCAGATGTCGTCGCTCTTTGCCAATTGCTTATAAATAATTTGGACTTTTGAAAATAGTAATTTTTAATATTAATTATCAATTAATTATTTAATAAGTACATATATATCAGCCTTCTGTAAAAAAGGAACAGTATAACAAGAGCACTATAACAAACAATCAATAATATACTTAAATATTATATTACTTTTTTCAGATTAACTGGATACGAGAAATTAACACAACAAAATAAACCCAATAAAACCCAATCTGCTCTTCATCACTCCTATTTTTTCGTCGCTCCTTCTTCCTCTCCCTCCGTCCCTCTCTTTCTATCGGTCGCTTGGTCTCTCCAGTCGGTTGACAAAACCCAAAGAACGGAATTGCAGCCGCCGCAATCGAGAAAATCCAAGAGCGAAATGCAGAGGCGAATTAAGTTGACGTCATACCTGCGACGCGGCCACCATAGGCTCGAGTTCGCGTCAAGCGGCCGTTCCATGTGCGAGAGTGAGACAACTAGTATGCTACGCAGCGAGACGAGCAGCAGCGAATGGCGAATAGCGAACGAGCAAAGCGCAAAACATCGATCTGAGCAATGGCCGGCAGGATCGTGCGTCAGTTGCGTTTCGTCTTTGCCGCTGCGCGCACACCAAGCTAAGTTAACGGATCGGGGGTGCGATTCAGTCAAGCTAACAAGACGGACAAATAGTGCAAAATACATATTCAATATATATACATTCATTGTCGAGTGCAAAGGGAAAATCAATTGGTTTCAAAATTGCCAATCAAACAATGAGCGCACGCCCGGTGTCGCCGAAGGTGCTGCTAGACATTAGCTACAAGCCAACGTTGCCCAACATCATGGAGCTGCAACATAATGTCATCAAGCTCATCCAGGTGGAGCAGCATGCCTACATGCAGCTAATGGACCAGCCCACGGCCCACTACATGCAACACCAGCACCATCACCAGCACCTTCACCAACCCCAACAGCAACAGCAACAGCCACAGCAACAACAGCAGCAGCAACAATATGCTCCGTTGCCTTCGCTGGCGCCTAATGCTGCGGACTACGCGGCCTATGGCATAACTGAACTAGAGGATACGGATTATAATATTCCAAGCAACGAGGTGCTCAGTACCAACAGCAATCAGAGCGCTCAAAGCAGCCTGGAGCTGAACAACAATCAAAATGGCTTTGACCACCAGCAACAGGCCTCAGCCACAGCAGCAGAGGCTGCAGGAGGCGTGGCGACCGCACCTCCTCATGGCTACTTGCTCAACGAGCACGGCAAGCGGTCGCGCAGCAGCAGCGATTACGACTGCCAAACGGATGCCCTGTCCATGCAGCCCGAGCATAAGAAATTGTTGCAACAGCAGCAGCAACAACAACAACAGCAACAACAATTATACGTGGACTATTTGCCAACCACTGTGGACGAGGTGGCCGCAGCTCAGACGCAGGCGCAGGCGCCCAGCCAACAAACCTCTTGCGTCTCGCCGCACTCTCATTCACACTCGCATTTCGATTTTGCCGACGAGGAGCTGCAGGATCAGAAGCCGCACATCTTCAAATATGGCGGATATCCCCAAACAATAAATCAGCAACAACAACAACAACAACAGCAGCAGCAGCAACAACATCAACACCCACAACAACAACAACAGCTTCACTTTCAAAGCAACTATAGAGCCGGGTACGTAAATCCTTTAAATTTAAATGGAGGAGCATCTCTCTAGAGCCCATTTGCTCCAACAATTTCTAGTAGATATACCGTTAACTGTGGTGATACGAACAGTAGTAACTGAATAGTAAAAGCCTTTGCTCTTTTAAAATATTTATTTTATTTGAAAACGGAAAGGCATTTTTATATAGAAATATGTAAGCCACCTCGAATATGCACTTCGAATAAAAACATTTCTTGGATCACAAATGAAAATTTAATACGAATTACGAGATACATGTATATCACGTACATATTTCAATGCTCCTCCTTTTGGATCATTTTGAATAATAGAACATATGTATCAAGTCATTGTCTTTCATGGAGAAATATATTTGTTTTGTTTGTTCAAATAATAGAATAAATAGAAACTATACAAGACTAAAAATTAAAATAGAAAATGAAAAACAGTGCACAACGAACCCATGAAAGTCTGAAAATGAAATTTCGATACTTTAAGTTGGCTTAGAAGAGTCAGAAAAATTTGTAAGCGACTAACTCCACAAATTTTAGAATAAACTAAGTTTAAAGATTTCAATTTCTACCAATAATGAATATTGAATATTGAAATGTATCCCCTTTAGTTCGAATTACGAAGGCTATGAGCCGGCCAACAGTCTGAATGGTAGCACCTACTCGAGTTCCGATCGCGACGATATGGAATATGCCCGCCAGACAGCGCTCAGCTCAGTGGGCGGCTATGCCAAGGAGGATGAGCTCGAGGACATGTCGCCCACCTGCCTGGGGGACGAGAGCAGTCTGCTGGATGCCGGCGATGTGACCGGAAAGGCGTTTCGGAAGCCCCGCCGTCGGCTCAAACGCAAGCCCAGCAAGTCGGAGGAGACGGACGAGTTCAGCAACCAGAGGGTCATGGCCAATGTGCGGGAGCGCCAGCGCACCCAGAGCCTCAACGACGCCTTCAAGGCCCTGCAGCAGATCATACCCACTCTGCCGAGCGACAAGCTGAGCAAAATACAGACGCTCAAGCTGGCCACAAGGTAAGTCCGTAATCGTTTCAGCCGGGCAATTCCAGCCTGGGCTTAACCCAGTTCTAGACAATTTGGCGGATCATACCTGAGCTGGAAAGTTTACGCAATCCCGAAAATTCCAATAAACCGAAGAGTATTAATAACCTCAGCTCAAGGGAAAACTCAAATTAAAAAGTAAAGTAAAAACTTCAAATAAACTACGAAAAATACAGGAAGACTAACAAAAATTTAAATTGAGTTCTGTTGAAATATTTAAAGAACTGCTAATTATTAAATATAACCATTTGCGAATTTTCAAGGAAATTTAGATTTTTTTCCTCTTAAATTTCCATCATTTTAGTAGAAAATATCTATAATATTATTTAATATTTATTTAAATTCTTTAAATTCAAAATACGTTTTTTTCTATACTTCAAAAATATTCTCAAAAGTACGATAAATTGCAAAAGATCTTAACATTTTTTCATTCAGCCCAATTAGTTATTTCGTTATTTGCAAAAGCCGTCTCAGAGCTCTTAAAGGATTTTCCATGTCTAATCGAAATTTTCGCATCTCTTATCCTTGCAGATATATCGACTTCCTCTGCCGCATGCTCAGCTCGAGCGACATCTCACTGCTAAAGGCGCTGGAGGCGCAGTCGTCGCCGTTGTCACCTGGCTATGGGAATGCCAACACCCTACTAAGTGCCGCCAATGGCGCGGAGGCTGATCTCAAGTGCCTGCGCAAGGCAAACGGAGCACCGATTATTCCGCCCGAGAAATTGAGCTATCTATTTGGTGTCTGGCGCATGGAGGGCGACGCGCAGCACCAGAAGGTCTAGGCGCAGGAGTGGGCGCAGAAGAACTAGTGCCAATTGCCATTGGGGCTTCCAGTTATTGAACCGTAATGCACACAGCGTGAATAATTCCAATGCGAGTGACAGCGAGCACTTGCAGCTCTTTCCATATCTTATAGATGACTAAGCTAAACATTATTTAAATTACAAAAAAAATACAGAAGAAATAAAAGTATGTAAGCCAACTATTGCTTAGGTTTAATTGTATGTCTAGTGCTAACTAATTTAAAATGTATAAATTAAAAGAAAAAATAATTCAAGCAAACGAAAAACAGCAACTCGCCATCGTCGCCATTTTGTTTATTAACTTCTTGAGGTTGTTTCTTCCATCCCGTTGTTGTTGCCTTTGTTGTTGTATATCCCCCATCCCCATTAAATTAGGCGCGAAAATGTCGCCGTTCGGGGGGCCCACTTTATAGTGCAATATCTGAACAGAAGTTCACATTCATACATTTATACGCATATATATATATGTATATATATATATATATATATATATATATATATATATGCGATCTATAACAGCGACGACGACATACTTAGAGCGTAACGTCATACCACAAACGATTCAGGGGAGGCAGCCACGTTTATGTATCTCAAAGATACAAAGCCGAAGATTTGTTCCACTCTCTCTCTCTCTCTCTCTCTCTCTCTCTCTCTCTCTCTCTCTCTCTCTCTCTCTGTCTGTCTGTGTCTCTTTCTCTCGCTCTCTGTCTCGCCCTTATTTGCTCATGGGAAAGAAGCGTTTAAAGCTAAATTCTGTTGAGAAAGAAAATGGCAACCGGAGACGACGTCAGCCGAGGGCTTGGCAATGGGAACACCATCCACATCCGGTGATTTATGTTCATTTGTTTAATACTCATTTTTATTTTTCTTTCATTTCTTTTTCGTTTTATTTATTTATTCTTTTTTTTTGTTTTTTTTTTTTTCTCGCATTTTATTTTGCTTGGAGTTTCTACGGGCTGCGCATAAAACTGTTTACAATGTGTACACAAAAGTATTTATGTCGCCAAAAATGGCTATTTAAAATTCACATAATTAGCTCAGTCAGTTGATTTAGTCTGTGTGGAGCGCTTCAAAGGCGAACCAAATATCATTTTTAGTTGTTACGCTTAATTGCTTTTTAAATGACAGCCTGGCATGAATGTTTCGAATTATATACAAACTACTGTGCGCTACGGTGTTCCTATTCCCTTGCCCATATGTAGAGAGACAAATATCCAGTCAACCACGTTGACAGGTTGTTGTAGACACACATACACACACAGTCTGTCCGTAAGTGGGGTAAATCTCTGAAAATATGTATACAGAGGTACTTGCGAGTCTTTGAATAGCTGAATCCGAATGCCAAAGTGAATGGTGGAGAGCGACCCAGATCAAGAGAGAGAAGGATAGGTATTGCCCACTCGATCTGTGCAAAGGAGCTCCTTCTGACCTGATTGTAATATGCTGTTGAAGTCGTTGTTATATACATTTTTTTTTTTAATTCTTTTCTTACGTATAATAGGAGAAGAAGCGTATTTTAAAGTGAATAGAAGGAAATAGAAAGTGAATAGAAGGCTTGAAAAAAAGATTTTTTATATTTATTTCAAGAGAAATCTCTAACTTTATTAGAAGCTGTGCTTTATTTGAGGAACAAATTCTGAGTTTTTTTACTATTCATAAAATGTACATTTCGTTTTAAATGTAAAATCATTTAATTGCAAACTAAAAGTTAACTAAATAAATAAATAATAAATCCTGAATATTATAAATGTATAAAGTAATATTAATATTAATTAAGTACAAACTTAAAGTAATTGAACACATATCTGTTTACGTTTCCAATTTAGTATGCTACTATATATACAATATTTTCCTTGACATTGGAAACCGAAAACCCGTTTTTCTCCTGCATAAGAAAACATTTTCAGTTCCACTCAATGCAATTGAGAGCTAGAGTTTCCCTGAAACGCAGGGATATTTTGAGTACATATACATATAAGTATATACACCATTTCACGGAGCGAACGAAACCACCTTTATGTGGGAATGCCGAATGCCCCAACCCCGAAGTGTCAACGCCCCCAATAGCAATGTCTACCGGTGTTTGGGTTACTAAAAAGCATTTGAGAATCTTCTCAAATAACGCTCGCATAAATTGTGTAACTAAAATTAGAACTGAGCGGCTATCTACACTATACGCTACTACACAGACATATTCATGTCCTTGCGCAGCCATTTTCAAGTTGATTTCGGTCCTTGTAATTTTCCTATTGTTTTTTGCATGCTAAAAATTCACATGGCTGTTAAGGACGATCGCTGTGGCACATGGCAGTTAATGGCATGTGCTATGCGCTGCGAATCACAGCGAGGGTCCTGATAAAGGACCTCATGTTGCTTGCCAAACACCGTTTTTTCCTGACATATGTGGCATCAGCTCGACTCGACTCGTAAATAAAATGGAAATGCCTCGCGTAGGAGTAAGCGCTTAATGCGTGTTGTGCTTCTGTCCTTTTTACCTATAGCCTGAGTTGAAGTAGGCGCCGCCTAAAGGTTACTCGACTCTCAGCCATGGTCCATGTATGTGTCGAAAATTCATTCAGGCAGCTTACCAGCCCCTTAGGGCGTTTCACTAAACAATAGACATATAAATAATAATTGTTTTTCCTATCCTGTAAAACTTAAGATTTAATAAGCTGTAGTTCCCTAGTCTATAATGTTATGATAGTCCTGGATATGAATTGCATTGAAATCAGCTTCAGCTTGTTGATTTATACTCTTGATATTTATTGGATATTTTCTTATAATCAGAAGACTCAAATCTCTTGAATAACAGTTCATTCTGAAAGATATTTAATATGGACTAAACAAAAGCCTCATTGTTTTTTGGAATTTATAAATATATATATATTACTTATATATTTCTTATTTATTGCTCAAAATAAGATTCGATTTGAAACTTGATTTAGTATATTCTGATCCCACTACACTATTATAATTTGAGTACCATGGGCCACATTTATGGTTATCGAAATTTGTTCTATGAGGTAATATTTATTAGCATACATTATATTACACAGCTGCCAAGCTCTATATACATAGCATTTGAAGAAGAACAAGGCTCGAGTCGAATAAAGATTTTACTTTTATATTTTTATTGAGTTGCGGCCATGTAATATATTACTGGCAATTTCTATGAATGATTTTATTTATTGGCAAAACCATTAAAACAAAATCTAAAACAATTGCCGAGTGCTGCGGGCCGCCAGACAGTTGCCCCATGTTGCGAGCAACACGGTGTGTCCAAAAAGTATACGAGGCGTTTCGGATTTCGAAATGCGAGCAGCAGCTACTCGAAGAACGGAAGCTAGCGATAGAGGCGAGCGAGACATCAGCAGAAGGAGGAGCAAGAGCTGGAGCACTGGAAGAATGCATTGTGTGTGACCCAGAAGGCGAACGCATTCATTTGTGGCCTGTTGATTGATTTTTAGTAGGAAGCCTCTCTCTTTCTGTATTCCTCCCTCTCTTTCTCTCTCGCACTTCTCTCCCTCTTTCTCTTTCTCACACACACTCGCTCTCTCTGACTCTCGCTCTCGCACTAGAAAGCCTTCGCCGAGTAGAACATCTGCTTCACGCAACGTTGAATGGGACAAAATATGCAGTCTGAGTAATTAAAATCAATATTCTCGTCTCGAGGTGTTCAGGCATTTGTCGAACTGGACCAGCATCAAATCAACAGCAAATGCAATTTGCCTTCAGTTCGCTGTTGTTGTTGCTGTTAATGTTGTTATGATCATGATCGCTGCCGCTGACTGCAGCTCGAGTGCATGCGGCGATCAATCAACGATCAAAGTTCATCAAGTTGACCCAGCTGACTAATGGCAAACGACCGAGTTGGCATCGCACGTCAACAACAACAGCAGCAGCAGCAACTTGCGCTAATGTACTAGGCAAACCAATCTATACAGCCACACATACACATACACTTGAGCATATATACAAACATATACTGACAGAAGTACGCTTACATAAAAATATATGTATCTTGAATTTGTATAGGCATAAAAGTACATACTATAATAAAAGAGCGCATGTGTGTTAGAATGTTGTTGCAGTTTCAGTTCGTTGCAATTGATCGACTAAAAAGTACTCTCTAACACCCCTAACTTACATTTATTTTATTACGTATACAGAATATAAAGGATAAATTCATAAATATTTTAAATAATTGCGACGAAAAGAGATGAAAATAGATTTGATAAGTTTCTCTACGACATTTTATTGCCTCGAATTTGTGTAATTTGAAGATTATTAGACAGTTTTAAGAATAAATAATAAATAAAAATGTATAATATTCTATTTTTCAACTATTAATGCAACATTTCTTAACATTATTGAACTTTTAATTCAGTTCAATACAGTTTTTTGCAAACCCAACTTAAGACTCTTAAATCTAGACTTGTGATTCCTTATTTTATTCTTTAATGGTCAAATTTTTTTGATTCCATAAAATATAATAATAATTTCAGCCTTTGTTGCCGTTGTCCCCTTACGATTTTGTAGCTAAGTTTTATGATTTAAGGAATCCAAAAAATTAATTTTACAGCTTTGCTCAGTCACTTTTATTCCTTCTTCATAGCTCTATTTAGTTGAATGTCGCGCCATAGAGCCTCATAGAAGAATTCTATAAACATTTATGTACAATATACATATTACAACGTTACATCTACTACAATGTAAACTTTATAAAGTTTTATTCTTGCTATAACTATTTCGTAATTTATATTTTCATTTGTTAATAATATTTTGCAAACTTCCAAATAAACCGGGTAATCTTGACATCTTTTAATGCTATTTTCTCATCTCCCAAAAGTATGCAAGTACAATTATATTCTTTCATTTATTTCTTTTTATTTATTATTATTTATTTGGGTTATTAAGTGTAGAAGCGGTGCAATCAGATATAGTACTTTAACAGCATATTTTTATACATACAAAAATTGGGGCCAAAACTCACTCAATTTGTGAGGACTGAAATTTATATTCATTGAAATAAATATTTGTATATATTGTATACAATAGGTAAAAGCATCCGAAACAATATAAAATATGCCTAATTTAAGTTCTGTAAATTAATTAAATGCGAAATATGAACATACCCGAATTCATTTATTAATTAAAGAACTCTACTTTAGATAGACCAACACTGCATACACCCTCTAGCAACACAAATACCCCTTTTCGATATCAATCATTTTACGGCCTGCTACGCATAGTGTATAAAATCGAGCTATCTCATCAAGAGAAAGCGACAGAGCGGGGGACAGAGAGCGGTACAGTTAAAGGCGCAAGGAGGGTGCTGAACTGAAAAGGAACCGCCCGTCTTTTTGTCTGTCCGTCCGTCAAATTGTCTGTCCGTTTGGGTAGCTGGTTGCTGGTAGTCGATGGCGGGTCTCGCGTCGAGCGCATAAATATTTTGCTTTTATATTTTTTCAGCCGAAGAAGCGCAGCACATAAACCCCTACGTAGTCGCTGTATATAAACAAAAAAGCGTCCATAAAAAAGCACAGGCCGAAGGCGGCGACGCTAGTAGCGACGTCGCATCAGCGTTGGCGGTCGCCAATGAAAAAACAACACCAACTACAACAACAGCAACAAAAACAACGACGACCAATCGACGCACTTTTTGTTTATTTAGACAACAAGATTTTAGTGACTTGAACAGGGGTAGTCAGGAAGTAACTAAGTAAAATGTCTGTTTGAACTCCACCAAAAAAAGAAAATTTAATAATGAAAATAGAAAAGAAGAAAGACCGTTTACAGAGCTACCAAAATGGTGACTGCTCGCGTTCTGCATCTGCATCTGCTTCTTCTTCTTCTCCATCTTCATTATGTTCTCCTTGGTTTTGTGTTCGGCGGGGGTTCTGGGAACAATGTCCGCTGCGTCATTTAATGTAAACGCTTGACACTTTGCGCCGGCGAGGCAAACCGCAAGCAGCCAACATCTGGCGGCTGCCCAAAAAGATTAATTTCTGACAGCGCGGGAGCATCCCCAAAGGCCAATCATACCAACACACACACGCACACACACACACACACACCCACAAACTTACCCATCCGTATATGCATATATACATATATGCAGATGTATAGCTTCGGCTGGAGCTGCTGATGGACACTGATGCGCGTTTTCCACGCCACGCTTTTTCACGGCCGCATCTATCAATTCGTGCTGCCGGCTGTTGTAATACAAGACTTTCAAATACAATTGAATTCGTATTACAGATATGTGTGTGTATATAATATGTACATATGTACATGCATATAAATATGTGTGCGTTTCTTTGTGGCACTGGCCTGGAACAGAGCTCTTCGGCGTCAATGGGTCTCTAAAACTAATCATGTGCCAAGCGCGGAGACATAAAACATCACCCAACAGCCACTTGACAATATTCAGTTTGGCTCTACATTTCCTTCTATAGAGAGCATTCTAAGTTAGTCATAAAGTGCGAGAGGGATTGATCCAATTCATTCATTGATCAGGCCGTCGGAATAAATCAGTCGTATAATCATATAACACCAATCATATATTGATCGGACTAGGAAAGCGTCTGCTTTTCGGGCTCTTTGCCTCGTAACTCAAAGTCTCCTGTATCTTCTTATGAAGAGTATACAAACGTCTACCATGCGTTCGGGTTCGCTTCTTTTGGGATTTGCTGTTTAGTACTTCATTATAAGCGCACTAACGATGTTATGTTAATGATCTCAGACCCAGAATCCACTTGACAAAATGCAGCAGCAACGAAAACAACAACAGAAAAGACATTTCACTCCATCCAGGCAAGGGGGGCCAACGTCAAGAGTGCAGCTCGACTCTGAAGGGTACGTATGTATATACATACATATATGTATGTATTGTACACACGCAGCCCTATATTAAGTTATGTGCATATCTATATATACATGCATTTAGGCGACTGCGTTTATTTTTTTTGCACAGACGGACACTTTTATGTCCCGGCAATGTGTGAAAAAGTCCGTAGAATGTCGGGCATTTCTTTGCTGGCTTGTTATATTCGTTGTATACGAGCTCATATATCTAAATGGCGTTATAGCATCTGCATGGTCGGGGTACTGTTGATTGGCGTAGCTATAAAAATTCTTAGTGCCCATGCATGAGTTGCCATTGAAAGTTGTTGATGACAGATGCTGAAGCAGGTATATGTACCAAGGGATACGATTGAGAGCCGAGAAAAATATACTCTTAAAAGCTAATCATAAATCTTAATGACTATAGAGTTTAGAGTCTCTCCCTCTCTCTCTCTCTCTCTCTCTCTCTCTCTCTCTCTCTCTCTCTCTCT